>SNQJ01S0016304.1:28923-84285 GCA_010110895.2 Picea sitchensis | reverse complement strand
CAGGGCATTGCAGGTTTCCATAGTTAGAATATTGATGGCCGCCCCCAAATCAACTAGGGTATTTGGAAAGGAACAACCCTGAATCTGCACTGTTACTATGGGGTTCCCTGGATCTGCATATTTAACTGGTGTTTCTCTACCTAAAATTAGATCAGATAAGGCTACCACTACATGAATTGTTGATGATGAATTTTTTATTTTTCTGACGGGATTCCTCCCACATAGCTCCTTGATTGTCTTTGCGTAGATCGACATGTCTTGCAAGGCTTGTAGGAGTGGAATTTTGATGTATAAATTCCTGAGTTCCCCTACAATGTCGAAGTTAGGATAGACGGTGGGTTTCGCTATCATCAGTCTTTCAGGGAACGGAGGGGAGGGAATTGCATCCTTATCAGAGTCTTGTGATTTGACTGTGTTCCTCCCTTGCCTGATTTCTTCTGTTATTATCACAGTCGAGGGTGTTACTACTGGTTGTTTTCCATTCCCCTGTTCTTAGGGAACGCCATTTGGTTTAGGAGAGATAATGCACCCCAATCTTAACCGAAGTTCATTGCACCCTACTGAATTGATTTCCCCTTCTCCACTTTCCATAATCTGGATGAGCTGAGTTGGTCTGTTATTGGGATTCAGGTGGGGTTGGGAAGGTAATTGAGGGAGAAATTGTGATTGGGGAAATGAGGGTGGAGTTTGTAATGGAGGTTGGGTTTGAGAGGTCATTCTCATAGGTTGGTTATTCATCCCCATGGGGCACTGCCAGTTTTGGTTCCAATTTGGGTTTTGGGCAGTCGAGTTAGGCCATTGTGGAGGGTAGGTATTATTAGAATTTTGCCAGGATGAGGTGGTGTATTGTGAATTTGGCCAATTGGAACTTGTAGTTGGTTGATTTTTCGAGTTGGGGTTTGTGGCAGGCTGGTTTTTCCAAGTGGGGATTGCAGGTGGGTATTGTTGGGGCTGCTAGTTCTGATTAGTAAATGGTTGGCCCTGCCATGTGATGCCAACATTCTTCTATTGATTATACTATCCAAGATTCTGTTGTTGATTGTACTATCTAGGAAAGAAAGAGGAGGGGTCCTGCAATTTATTTTGAGGCTGGGACTGCCATTGACGACGCTAAGCCATCAGATATAATGGTTATGTTTCTTCTTCTGCCTCTTTGAATACAACTTTCAATCCGAGAAGTGATGGGTAGTCTTCTGTGTCATGATCCTTGGCGCAAATAGCACAGACCCAAACTATATCCAAGGGGCATTCCCTTGGACCGTGTTTCTTTCTGCACCTGTGGAAAAATATAGCCAAGGTCTGTTCTGCCTCTACCTTTTTCTGTTTGGCCTGCAATACATCCAATTGTGTAGTCAGAGTGCTCAAAATATCTGTTTTAATGTTTTCTAGGAGATTGTTGACTTCATCTCACGTGACACCCCTGTTGGAGATATTGTTATTTCTTGTGAGGGACATCCGCATTCCTGACCTGGTCCGTGTACTTCCTCGTGAGCACCTAATACACAATAAAACAATATCTTCATAAGTTTCCTGATAAATGTCACCTTTCCCCATTAGATTCAATGTTTCCACCCATTCATATTTCATGCCTTTGATCAAAGTTTCTTTGAGTACTAGACCTGGTAATGTACCATAGAGTGATCTTTGCACATTATACTGAAATCTTTCGACATATTCTTCTAGTGATTCATTTTCTTTCGCAATCATTTGAAAGATTTCATCTTTTAGGTCTCTAGTTCTGCAATAATCCTGATATTTTATTAAGAAGGTTTGTTTCATCTAGTCCCATGAATTGATGGTTCCACCTCCTAATCCCATGAACCAGTCTAGGGCTGCTCCCTTCAAGGTAGAGGGGAATAGTTTTAATTTTTTGGGTTTAGAGGTGTAGTCACACCCTCTACATAGGACATCAAATTCAAATAGGAATGCATCCGGGTCTTCTGAAATCAATCCATGGAAGGTTGGCAGGTTTTGTAAGGGAATTGCTTTCATGGCGGCATTGGAAACTGGATCAACTATTGGATACTCCAACGTGGAGGTCTGGGGTTGTTTTTGATTTGCTTGTGCCATTTGTTTGAAAATGTGCCAAAAATTTTCAGGAGGTTCTTGATCCAGGTATTCTATTTGAAATTGTTGATTATTTGGTCTTCCAAGGAATCTGACTGCACTCCCTTTATCTGGGATTTTGGATATGCCTTCTTCTTTCGTGAGAGACTCAAGATTAGGTGGTGGTGGTGGTGGGTATGCCTTGTCAACCCCGCTAGTTTCTCATATTCCCTCCTCCAGATTATTAGAGATTCCCTCTTCTAAGGGGTTGAGCGGTGGGAGATCTGTGTTCTGAAAACTCTGCTCGATCCCTTCAGATTTGCTATGAATCTCAACATGGGCCGTAGTTGGTGAAACTACTTCCTGAGGGATTCAGGTGGTTCCTTTCCTAGGTCCAACCGAAGCTTGAGATTCACCCTTTTTGATGATTTCGTCTATGAAAGTGCTTCTTCCAGGGATCACCGAACCCTGGGTTTTGGTGATTTTGGGTGGGGTTTTGGTTTTTCAAGATCCTTTTTTCTAGTCATACACACTTCACACAATAACAAAAGAAATTTCAACAAAAGAAAGCACCTACAAGCCTCTTAAGTGTCAACTGGTAAGCATTGGCATAAGCATTTTACTTATTACCTGCGTAGGTTCTTACCTTCCGTCTTCAATACCTGGTCATCCAAAGACACAACCTATGCTACCTTTGACACTCTCCCCGACAACGACACCAAGATGTTGGTGTCTAAAGATGTCTTAAAAACAACCTTAGTTTAACATTAATTTATCAACCCGAAGATTCATCTTTTATCTCAAGAATATCGACAAAGTTTATGCAGGTAGACTAAAATCGTGTAGCTAAACTAAATATGAGTTTATCAACAATCGAGTTCCTCAAACGTTCACCAAATATTCTAAGAACTAATTGGAATTGAAATCTGATTACTAAGATGTTGTGAAATGGAAAGGGACTAATTAATCTATTGAATTCACTTAACTAAAAAGCAGTAATTGAATCTAACTAAGAACTTGCAAAATTAACTATCAATTATGAATTCTGATTACTGGAAAGGAAATGACAAATTACTCTATCTGTGGAAAGAAACAACAATTATAATCTAATCGGAAGGGACAACTAATGTAACTTTGCTGAAAGGAACAACCATTGTAGCTGCAATCGAAAGGAACAACTATTGTAACTTTAACCGAAAGGAACAACAATCGTAAATCTAAGGAAAAGGAACATCGCGGATGAAAATGTGAGGAACTGTCAAGCAATAACTTCAGAAATGGAAATCATAACAACAATCATTGATAACTAATCGAAATGTTTGTCTTTTATACGCAATCGATCATAAAATCATTAACACACTTGTGCATTTATCCTTGGCTATTGTAAAAGAAATCTAAATCATAAAAAGGAAATCAAACTTCGAACTGATACAATTACAGAACAAGACAATAACTCCTTCGGATTGGGCCCTCAGTCTTCAGAAGTAATGCTACAAGAAACTCAGAGCACGGAAATTGTAAAAACACTCAAAACTTTCATTGATTCCATGACTGGTAAAACATTTACAAAAACTGATATGCAAAATAGTTCTGAATCTAATTACTTGAATGCGTTTTTTCTTATGTTTTTCTGGATCTATTACCCTCTTATGTATTACAATAGTTTGGGTACATCAAGCTATCCTGAGGATCGAAAGATCCTCAAGATTGTTTTACTATTATAAAATTACAATATAGAAAATGTATTATCTTCAAACTTCTTTGCACCTAACAAGTCTTCAACCTTTAATAGCTTGTGCATAGCCAAAATCTCTTTGGTTATCTTTGGCAGTTATTTGTCCAATTTTGTAAAAAAATCAAACCATTCCAATTGTAAATTAGAATCTATTCAATAAAACTTTAATAACAACCCTAAGAGACATATTAATCATATTATTTCCTATCTATCCTTAACTATCTAAAGAATCAATCAAAATCATATCATAAACTGTGGGAAAAAGGAAGATATTTGTAATTTTTTTGTAACCCAACAATTACATCAATACTTTTTGGGATTTAAATATAGACTTAATCCCACCAACACTATTTTGAACTAGCCATTACTATTATATTAATTATTTATGTGAATATTCACTAACATTGGGGATTTAAATATGGGCTCAATCCACCAACACTATTTTGAACTAGCCATTACTATTATATTAATTATTCAGTACATGTTTGCAAGTTAGTTTTCAATTTGGTTTCCATGTTTTGAGATTAAAATTATGAAAAGGGGAGCTACAAAGCCATAAGCCCCTGCTTTTAAGTAAGAAAAAGTTTAATGTAAATATGTTTGGTTTTATTGAGATGCAAGTAATAAGTTCTCATTATAGGATTAGAACGATTTCTGGCAGCTTGAATGGTTACATGTGTAAGTCATGGTTACATGTGTAAGTATGAAAAATGTGTGAAATCATGGAAATAATATGATAGCTAATAATATACAGACTTAGTGAAAAAATTGAATACCCTTGTAAATGAGAAATCATGGAAATAATATGATGGTTAGTAATGTAAGACTTCATTGAAAATTGAATACCCTTGTAAATTAGAACACAAAAGACATAGGTGTTTGTTATTAAACTTAGCCGTGAAAAAATTGAATACCCTTGTAAATTAGAACACAAAAGACATAGGTGTTTGTTATTAAACTTAGCCTTTGTGATTCCCAAAAGAGATTGGGTTTATTTCACCCTTCTCTTATTCCCTCGATATCCTCGTATTAACGATTTAGCTAGATGAAAAATTAGTGTTGTGAAAGCTAGAAATGATTGTTCAATGTCTTTTCATAGATAACCTGCTATGTCAGTGGTGAAAATGCAATATGTTACAAGAATAGCCACTGTTCTAAATTTACTATACCCTATCATGTAAATCTTATTGCAGCGGCATACTAAACCTATCCACTTTTTTTCCTGGTGACATTTTATGAAAATAGTGAGTTTTATGTTGTTTGGGAAGTGTGTTTTTAAAGGTTCTTTTAAAAAGAGTCGACCATTTTAATATTCAATAATTGCTTACATGGATGTATGTTTAGATTACTTTATTTGTATCATGTAATGTTTATAAATATAAATATAATTTCTGAGAGATCACAAAGAACCAATTATTCATTCTGAGTGCAGCGCTCTAAACCTTCAAACATCCATTTGAAAAATTGCTTGGGTAAAAGTAACATTCTTGTTGTTATGAAATACACAATGCATGAAAATTGACAACCTTTGTACATGTGGAACCCAACATCCTATCTAACCAATGCCAACCAATATATATTCACGTGTGGTTTCCATGCACCACCCATGTGCTCTTCATGCAAAATTATTAGGACACGTAACACCTAGAAGTGAGAACATGGTTGTGTGTTTGATAACGAGATGGAATAAGAGGTGTAGGGACTCCTTGTGTTGTCCCCGAGCCAACTAAGTTTCCATTTCTCCAGTAGAAGCACCCTCAACAAGCTATGCAAAGTTTGTTGTTGCGTCCATCACCCTTAATGCATGATGGATCTTAGATGAAATAAAGCGTGTTGGAAGATCCTATTAATGCTGCAAGGCACCAATAAATTATTCTTGAGAATAATTACTTATATAAATAATGACCAGAAGAAATGGAAGAAGTTCATGATATTCTAAAAACCCTAGCCTGTGACCTGATCAAGCCTATGCCCTGGGCTTAGGGAAGTTAGAATAGATAGGATCTTAGGTGGGTGTTTTAAGGGAATAAATAAAAATCATAATATGCAGGAGCAGATCGATATCAATACCTAGCTACAGGGTAAGTGACAACGGTCGGGTCAATGCCATAGGGAATCCTTCTTCTAGTCCAAGAGTGGGGTTTAGCGATAGGTCAACATGAAGAGATTTATCTAGGTTGATTTTCTCTAGTGGGGTCGACTTTGTTTGTCACCTTCTAGTTTCTATTCATAAGGTCAAAGGGTTCATCCACTCAATTTCATCTATGCAGGGGTTTATAGACCGAATTCGATGATTCGATGGTTCAACATGAATGTAAATATAATTCATGTGGTTTTAGCTTAACATTTGAGAACTTAGATTGAGGGGAGGCTTTCTTATGATGTTGAGAATCCATCTCTAGTAGACATACAGGGTGTCATTTTAAGCTTGCATTCAAGTTTGAAAAATCCATCAAACATCTGAGGCATGTACGTGAAGATTACAAAATCCCATATCAAATGATTCAATTACAAAGCTCCCGAGAAATCCCCTAAGAGGATTTCCGTTTGAGAAGTACAATCAACTACAAGTCTCAAATAGTTGGGCTCGGGCCTTGCACTGCACCGTGCTTTAGAGAGTGCATTATTTTGACAAGACTGGGAGGATGCAGTTTTAAGATACAAAGTAAGATGGTGACGATGATTTTCCTTATTTTACACATAGGAAGGAACATTTCTCCATGTTGTACAGAGACACCAAATGTTTCTACACAAAAATCCTTTATTTAGTGAACTTTCGAAAACAAAAATTTATAAAAGCTTTTAAACAATTACAATTTGTTTGATATTAGTGATTACTAAAAATCCTTTATTTAATGAACTTTCCAAGACAAAAAATTATATAATCTTTTAAGGATATTGTAAGGAAAAGGAGCTCGACTGAAAAAGGAGAAGTGTTGTCGAGTTGAAGTGGTATAAGGTTGTGCAACACATGGCCAACATGCCAAAAACCAAAAAATAGCAACTTGTAAGAGTGTTTTAAGAGCATGGACTATGGGATATGGTATCCCTAACATTTAATGTTTTGGAACTACTTAGCATTAACCCAACTGGAAAAATATATATGTTCTAAATCTATGTTCTTTTCTAAGTTTCCTCATCCCTTACCTCAATAAGAGGCCAAATAAGACCTCACAGATTTTCATTGGTTTTAAGAAAGTGGTGTAAGCATTTGATATGCGGTGAAAAAGTTTTCAACTAAACATGAGTTCAAAACTTTGGATTAAACACTTTAGTTTATGTGTCTAGATAATGAAATAGAGAAAACCGTTTACAATAGTCCATGCTGCTTTAAGGCAGGGACTAATAAGATTTCAACTTATGAGTTGGGTAGACACTATATTGTTACCAATGAGAATTAGGTATTGTGATATGTCAAAGTTATCGGCTTTGATCCAATGTTCGATCTACAATAATCGTATTTGGAAGAGTATCTAGATATCTTGACTTGTATTTATCTATTAGGTATTCTTTAATTTGCATCAATTTATGTGTGGTCCCATATTATAGTAAAATATTGAAGTTGTAATTAATCTATTAACCCTAAATATGTTGGATTTCTCTTTAGTTTATATTGATCATGTTCCTAGTGAAAACATATTTTTCTGAATTTCTATGAAGTATTTCTTTTAATGCATGTCATTATCGAAAGCTTGTATGCTTTTGGTAACTAGAGATAGAATAAAAAAGACACAATTCCATAATTTGGTCTTGAAATAGTCTCTAGTTTCACATTCTATGGATTTATTCCTATTTATTATTATTCCTATTTATTATTGCTTCCTTTACCGAGCCCAAGAATGACATGAATCAATTTGTTAAAGAAATACTAATAAAGTATTTTAATAGACCAAAAAATGAGTATTTTAAAATAGAATACGAAATTGATGAAGTATCTCTATTATGCAGAGTTGTTTCTCTTTGTTATTTCTCTAGTTACTAAGATGATACAAGCTTGAAGGAAAATAAATTTCCTTACAGAGATATTGATCATATCCAAGGAGATAAGGTAGTAGTCTTTGATTTACAACATATTTACTTGTATGATGTCAACAAACTAGTGATGAATTGCTTTAATGTATTGACTTGTATTGTTGATAACTAGAGATATAAGAAAGAAAAATAACTACAATGTAGAGTCATATTATATTAAAAGAACTACTTTCAATGTATCGTGTTCTTTCTTGATTCTTTTCTAGTTATCAACACGATATGAGCTTGCATGGAAAAATAAAGTGCATTACAAAAATATTTGTCCGATATTAAGAGCCTACCAAAAGATCCAAATAAGTCATTCCTCTTTATTATCTCTTTAGTTACTAACATTGTATAAACTCGTAGGGAAAATAAATTGTATTACAAAGAGATCCATCATACAATTGGAGACTTGAGCCTTATCTCATTGTCTTACCTTCCAAGGAGTTATTTTCTCTTTATGAAATATCTACTATATCGTACATATTTTTCTCTTGAGTACTCACATACTCCTACACACTAGAGGTATTTTTGTGTGTCCTAATTTTGTGTCATATCCATGCATGACCCACCCAGTGGATGAAATCAATATCTCTATATCATTCTTAAGTTTTAGACCAATTTCATTGAGTCCCCTTGTATTATCTTAGATATGAGACCTTGGATGCATGTATAGTGATTAGGTAGGGTCCCTTATGACATTGTTTCTCCCTCCTTTAGTCATTTTTTATTGGTTTGACTATGAATATACCCCTTAGGGCATTCATTTGAAGGATTCACATAATATATGAGACCAGTTTGGGGCTATAAGCACCTTCTATGCCCCAAATTTGTCTACATGTCTCATTTTAGGTCCTCAATGACCTAAAATATTCTGGGTCGGTTGATTTGGGGTCCAATTTGTTAGGAAATGTAGGTCACTTCCACACTAATCCTAGCAGAGTAGAAGAATAATTAAATCAAGAAAACAAATGACACAAGAAATCCCACGGTACATCGCGAATTTACCCTAGAAACCTTAATTGGGAAAACCAACATTCCTTTGAGCATTGTTCTCTCTTGTTGTCTTATTCATTCATAATAAAATGTGACATGTCTAACCTTGGTCCACTCCTAAGACACAATCGACGTCATACATTCTTAAACAGACAAGAATAACCTTGTAGCCAATTCAACTTACATATGCATGACCAACAACCTACACTTACTCATGCATTAACCTGCAAAAGTGCATTCTAAGATTACCTTACAACAACCTTCTTTATGGCCTTACAACATGCCTCTTTATAGGGTTTATAATAGGAAAAACCTTAAATATTGGCACGCAAAAATAGTTACAAATCCATGCATATCATTTTCTACAAATCCCACAAATCTATAGATTTTGTTACAGTCGACTCCAAGTCAGGTTTACCAATCGACCTCCATTCAGTCTCTAGTCGGTGTCTCATGCTCGCACTTTGACCTCTTGTTGATTGAATTTCCATCGATATCTTTGACTTCGAATTTACCTGAGCGACTCCCTCGACCTTTGACTTGTTGTCGATCTTTCTCGACTTTGACTTGTTGTTGATGTTGTCGATCTACCTCGAATTCAACCGTCAATCGATTCACCTCAAATAGAATTTCATTGCAAAGAATATAACAACCCAACATTCTCCCACTTGTTGTCTTCTTTTATGAAAAATGAGATTCCTGAAATTTCGCTCACATACCCAGGGAAACAATGCTCATTGCCTCTCTACACTAACAGAACTTCACAACACTCACAGACTTGGTCAACAAGTCTGCTATGTTTTCCAACGTGTCTACTTTCTCTAGTATCACCTTGTTACTTTCCACCATGTCTCTTACAAAATGGTATTGTACATCAATGTGCTCAACATTTGAATGATAAGCAGGGTTCTTTGCCAGAAATATTTCTCTTTGAATGTCACAAATTACCTTCATAGCTCTCTGCTCAAACTCAATTCCTGAACATAACCTTTGAAACCATATCACTTCTTTGCTTCCATGAATGACTGCCATGTATTCAAATTCTATTGTTGACAAGGCTATAACTGCATGTCGCTTACTCATCCAACTTATTGCTCCACCAAACATCTTGAAGACATATCCATTGGTCGACCTCCATCGATCTAGATCTCCAACCCAGTCGACGTCGACAAAGCCATGCACATCTAATTTATCGCTGTCACCTCTAGGTTTTCCTTGGTAGCATATAGCATAGTCCTTCGTGCCACACAAATACATGAATACTCTCTTGACAATTGTCCAGTGCTCCTTGCCAGGTCTCAACATGTACCTTCTCAACACTCCCACTGCATGGGAAATGTATGGTCGAGTGCAAACCATCACATACACCAGACCACCAACCACACTTGCATAGGGAACATATGTCATGTCCTCTATTTCTTCATGTGTCTTTGGACACTATTCAACAGTAGGCCTTGCTCCCACATGAATTGGCACCTTCATTGGTTTACAATCATGCATGTTGAATCGTTTCAAAATTGTTTCAATCTACTTCGTTTGATTAAACTAGAGCTTTCTAACAACTTTATCTCTCTTAATATCCATTCCCATAATGAAGTTAGTTGCACTGAGATCCTTCATGTCGAACTTGGATGATAGTTTCTTCTTCACCTCCTTTATTGTGTCCATGTTGTTTCCAATAAGAAACATGTCATCAACATACAAAGCTACATATATGAAACACCCACCTTCTTCCTTGGAATATATGCAGTGATCAAATTTGCTTCTCACAAATCCCAAACTAAGGATGTATGTGTCAAACTTTTGGTACCACATCCTTGGCGATTTCTTTAGAACATAAAGGGATCTTTTGAGTTTGCATACCAAATCTTGCTTGCCCCTTACTACAAATCTTTTAGGATTTTTCATGTAGATTTCTTCTTCCAGGTCCCCATGTAGGAATGTTTTATTCACATCCATCTATTCTATCTCTATATAGAATGCTGCAGCTAGATACATTAGTACTCGAATGGAATTTAGTTTTGCAATAGGGGAAAAAATCTCACCGAAGTCGATTCCCTCGACTTGGGAATATCCTTTCACGACCATTCGAGCTTTGAACTTCTCGACTTGTCCTGCGACATTCATCTTCTTCTTGAACAACCACTTGCTACCGACGAGCTTTCTTCCACTAGGTAACTTGACTAAATCCCATGTCTTATTCTTGTACAAGTATTCCATCTATTCGACCCTGGAATCCTTCCAGAGTTTACTCTCTATTGAGTGGACTGCCTCACCGACCAACTTGGACTCATCATTGATGGTAGTTAACACAAATGCAAAATAGAAGTTGGGCAGACTATACCTTTCGACTGGTTTTCTTTCTCTTTTTGACCTCCTTATCACTGGAGTCAATTGTTCCACCTCTTCCTCAGATTCAGTCGACTCATCTGAATCATCTTCTTCGATCCCCAATTCAAACCGCACCATATCGGGATTATTCTCGGTTTGAACAACTTCCTCGGGCTTAGAATTACCTCTGAATTATTTGAAGACCACATCTTGATTGTGCATTGTTCTCCTTGATGCATGATCCCAGAGATTATATCCTTTCATCCCTTCTCTGTATATGATGAAAATACATTTGAATGCCTTCTTGTCTAGCTTGATCTACTTTTCTTTGGGAACATGCACAAATGCATCACAACTAAACACTTTGATATGTGCCACTGAAGGATTTTTACCTGACCATACCTCATTTATATTCGTGTCGATTAGCATCGACGAAGGAGACATATTCACCATATATCTTGCAGTCTCAAATGCCTCCTCCCAGAATTCTTGTGTGAGCCCAACACAACTGAGCATGCTCCTTTCCTTATCCATCAATTTTCTATTCATTCTTTCAGAAAATCCATTTTGTTGTGGGGTATATGGTGTGGTATTTTGGCATTCTATGCCACACTGCTTACAGAAATTATCAAATTCCTTTCCATAGAATTCACCACCATTTTTAGTCCTCAACACTTTAATCCTCTTCTCTGTCTGGTTTTCCAAAAGAGTTTTAAACTCCTTAAATCTCTTTAAAACCTATGAATTTTTCCTCAGGAAATATATCCATGTCTTCCTGGAAAAATAATCTATGAAGGAAACATAATACAAGGATCCGCCAAGTGAAGGCACTGTAGCCGGGCCAAAAACATCACTATGCACCAATTATAGAATCCCATTTTCTCTTGTCACTCCAGATGGTAACCTCACCCGAATTTGTTTCCCATATATGAAATGTTCACAAAATTCAACTTCTAAACCACACTCAGGAAAACCTTCGACCATACTTTTGCTTTGCATAGTTCAAAGTACTTTTTCTCCAATGTGTCCCATCCTCTCATGCCATAGCCTGGTCGGGTCGACTTCATCATGTCTTTTCGAGTCGATTTGAACCAACTTATCTCGAGACAATTTGAGTTGTGTCGACATAGAGTCGAGTCGATTTCAGGAGCAACGATGTTGTTGCATTCAGCCGAGTCGACATTGTCTAACAACTTGTGCAGGGTACTAATATGAACTCCTCTCATTAATACCATCACAACTCTGACCATCTTGCATGAATCCTTCTGAAACAGAGTATGCACACCTGCATCACTCATATTGTTGACAGATATCACATTTATTTCCAAACCCAAAATGTGTAGCACACTTGGAAGGGTTTCCTCCCATCCTGTAGTGTCAGTCAGACTCTTCCCCATCTGACAATTCTAGTTGTCAAGTCATCCCCCAAGAACACATCACCCCCATCATGTCATTCATATTCACATAACCATTCTTTATGTGGTGTCATATGATAGGATTCTCTTGATTCGATCAACCAAACATATTGATCCGACTCTGTACTGGTCGACGCCAGGTACACATCACCTCCCTTGTCTGAGGTCGTTTTTCTCTCAGTCGTCTGCTTCTTGTCGGAACCATAACTAACTTATGTTGCCTTTGAATTATATTCCTTTTTATAATGCCTAGCTTTACTGCATTCCCAACATCTTCACGTCGATTGAACCAAGGATTTAGATCTACCCTTCAACTTAAAATTTCTACCGAAGAATCTTCCCTTATATTTGTTTATCGGTCGACCTCTCACTACCAAATCTTCTTTGGTCGATCCTTCCATGCTCTTTCTTCTCATTTATTCTGACATCAAAGAAGCAACCACGTCCTCTAGTGCTAGTGTGGTTGTATTACTCCCAATAGCCATGAATAAGTTATCCCAAGAGTCTGGAAAAGAACATACTAGGATGATACACTTATCCTTGTCAATGATTTTTATATCCACATACGATAACTGGCTTAAATTAATATTAAATTTATTCAAATTCTTAGTCACCGAACTGCCATCACTCATCCTCAGGAGATATAGTTTCTTTCTAAGAAACAACTTATTTACCAGAGATTTCAACTGGTATAAGCTTCCCATCTTGTCCCACAGTTTCTTGGCCAAATCTTCTCCCAAGACATTCAACAACACTGGATCTGCAAGACAAAGTTGAATAATACTTCTTTCTCTTCTTTTAAGTTTCTCCAATTCTTCCATCGACATGCATGTCGACTGGGTACCTAGAAAGACAGTTGTCCATTGTTCTCGATCTACAAAAACATCTTCCATTTTAAGCTTCCAAAGCTCAAAATTTTGGCCATTGAATTTTTATATCTATATTTTGGAACTACTTCCCATTCTTTATCGTGATCTTTAACACAATTTATGACCTATGACTCTTACTATACCTAGGGTTTAGTTCTCAAATTCAAGATTTGCATATCAAGATCTGATATACTCGCCCAAGCATTACACCTCTCTGATAACTCACTTGTTAGGGAAGAACTAAGCTTTGATACCACATGTCAGGAAATGCAGTGCACTTCCACACTAATCCTAGTAGAAGAGAAGAATAATTAAATCAAGAAAGAAAATGACACAAGCAATCCCACAGTACACCGAGATTTTACCCTGGAAACCCTTAACCAGGAAAACCAACATTCCTTTGAGTGTTCTACTCTCTTATTGTCTTATTCATTTAGAATAAAAGGTTACATGTCTAACCTTGGTCCACACCTAAGACACAATCGACATCATACCTTCTTTCACGGGCAAGAACAACCCTGTAGCCAATTCAGCTACATATGCATGACCAACAACCTACACTTACAAATGCATTAACCTGCAAAAGTACATTGTAAGATTACCTTACAACAACCTTATTTACAACCTTACAACACGCCTCTTTATAGTCTTTACAACAAGAAAACCCCTAAATATTGGTGCCCAAAAACAATTATAGATCCATGCATATCATTGGATACAAATCCCGCAAATCTCAAGATTTTGTTACAATTGACTCCAAGTCGGGTTTACCAGTCGACTACTAGTCAACCTCCATTTGGTCTCCAGTTGATCGTCTCACACCCGCACTTGGACCTCTTGTTAGTTGACTTGTTTTCGATATCTTCGACTTCAAATTTACCCGACCGACTCCCTTGAAGTTCGACTTGTTTTTGATCTTCCTCGATTTCGACCTATTGTTGATCCACCTAGACTTCGACTTGTTGTCGATGTCATCAATTTACCTCGACTTCGATCGTAGGTCGATTCACCTCGACTAGAATTTCACTGCAAAGAATATAACAACCTAGCACAAGTAATCAAATCTTCCTAAGACCTTCTTGGTATTTTTGTGCTTAGTGAGCCATAGGTTCCTTGGACTATATCGTGATTGTAAGTCACAACTTATAGAACAACAGGTACACTTTCACAAAAATACATGCGGTATTGGCTATTCAAATTGTGGTACACATTTAGAATCCATGGTATGCCTTTTTCATACAAGTCACTCTCTACAATGGCTAAACTAATGTTCACTTAAACACCTTTAGGTGATATATTTTCCTATTTACATTGCTCAATTTATCTTTGTAAACTCTCTTGTTTTTATTAATATTTATAAAAATAAATTCTTCTTTTGTTAGGAATTTTAATGTTCAAGATTTTGGAGGGAATCTTGAATGATCTCACAAAATGAAGGTAGGGATGGATTTTTTGAATTGTTTGAGTAGATCAGTCACTAGTTTTTTTGTTGTGATTATGACACATATATTGGTTTGGAATCACCAAAATATAAGTGAAGACAAAATTTTAAAAATATCAATAAACAATTTTTATATCTATCTTAACCTTAAATTTATAAAGCATTGAGAGGGATCAAATCACTTGAAGTAAAAATATCAAGTTTGTGCATACTTGAAAAGGCTTGCACATCAAGAAATTTGATCCCTCTCGATGCTTGAAAGGTTCAATGTTAAGATGGATCTAAGCTCACACTCTCATGGTTAACAATTCACATAATGCTTATATATTTTTAACACACTCACACGATGTCTAGCATTACATATTTATAATATTCATAATGACCACCTAAGTCTAACATTTAACATCATATTACATTGGTCAAATGTGGAGGCCCACCTTTGCATACACTTCTTGAGTATATATTCAATCAAATCACACGGGACATGTTTCTTATAGAGTCACGGGTTAGCAAAGTGATACCTATTTACAAAGGCAATAACATGAATAATGTAAGAAAGTAGAAAACCATGATGGTTAATAACCCCTTTGCCAATCTATTTGGCACCATTCTAGAGAGAAAATAAGTCAATCCAAGGGCTCATTCTCAACTTGTTTTCAACCTAAATGTTCAACCAATGATCAATTAATAACTTTTAAATTTTCTACTTAGAAAACATAAGGGAAAAGTAATAATAACTAATTTTTCTTTGTCAATTTTACTAATACATTTCATACAATCCCTAAAATAAAACTTTGAAAAAGAATAGATAAAGGAGAAATTGAGGATGAAGTCATGTAATATTATAGCATCATAAGTATGAATAAATAAGACAACAAAATTGAAATCAAAATGAATATTTAAGTGACTATCTTAACTTATTGTGTTTGCAACAAAACATATAAACTATCAAAATTATTTAATTCCATATATTCTCGCATAAATTCTATATTGTATTATATTTGTTGTAATCGTTTTTTTTTGTTTGGATATTTTTTGTTTAATTTTGCCCAAAATCTTGTGAGAAATCATTAGATCTCCATATTTGAGAGGTTAATTCTGTATTTTTTTTTCCAAGGAAAAAAGCGTAATTTTATATCATCAAAAGTGATCAAAATTACATTTTGTAGATACACTTATGAAGTGTATTCCTGTAATCTGTATGTCTATGTATTTACTTCAAATCTTGTTGAAGTTCTTCTTTTGTAGTTTTGTCTTCTAATCCGTTAGAATTTTACAAAAATTTGCAACCCAAAAAGGTATCCAATGTTCACAAGAAATTTCTTTGTTGTTCCTGAAGTTGTTCATTTAAGAACTATGAAATCTTCCAGTGGCCCAATTCCATGTGTGTGCCTTCTTTCGAGGCTCAGTCCACCTCTTCATTTCTTTCCCTGAATACATGATGACAGGAAAAGGAATAAAAAACCCTATGTAGTGATTTTATGTCTTCCACAATATTATCAAGTCTGATATTTGTGCAAATTTGAGAACCATTAATATAGTTTAGTACATTTTTTGAGTCTCCATAAACTATTATCATTTTACAATTATGTTCAAGTGCAAAGTCCATGAGTAGTTTGAGACTCATAAGTCCTACGTAATTGTTTGTTCCTACTCCCAAGCCAGAAGTCAAAGTGTAGCAGTGTGTGTATGAGAAGTATAAGATCCATCCACCCCCACATATGTAATTTTGGGAGGCTCCATAAAAAAAAACCCAAGGACTTGTTTTTTCGATGGTTACTTCTCTTATAATTCTAGTCTTGACTCTCCCTTTAGTTGGTAAATACAAGGATAGGATGGACAAGCTATTGAGAGTAGTTTTTTCGGGTATTAGTATAACTTCATTCCTAGAAAGCCACACACTCCAAATGATCAACAGGGGTAGCAATCTGTATCTCTTAAAAACTCTGTTCTCCCACCAGTTCCTCCAGGCTTGTTCCAAAATGTGGCCAATCCAAAGAAAGTTTTTTTTTAGAAGTCTAGACACTTCTGTCCATACCTTATTTATATAAATATAGTCTATGAAGAGGTGTTGTGACAGAGAAAAACCTTTTTTGGAGTATGTCCCAAGATGGAGCCTTGTTTGTAAGCACACTCCACATACAAAGCTTCAGTTTTGTAGGACAATTTATTCTCTAGAGTTTTTTCCACCACTAGATCGGTTTTGCTTGGACTTGTTCTGGATTAATAAGTTATAGCCTTCTTTTGGAGTGTAGATACCAGAGGCAGTTTTGTCCCAAACAAGTTCGTCCTCTTGGTCCCTTAATATAACCTGTGTTGTTTTTAGGACTGTAATGTATCTTTCCAGTTATGTTGTATCTGCATCATTTAGTTCGAGACCAGTGGCCAATTTCCATCCTTGAGTCCATAAGTTTGTGGTATCCGGATTGACAAGTTTGTTTAAAGTGTCAAAGCCTTTGATTCTAAACAAAAGAGTAAGGTGATCTAAAAGAAGGTGATTTCCTCCATTGCCCATCCAGGGGTCTGCACCCAACCTCACCCAATGACCATTCCCAATTTTCCATACCAGTCTTTCCCCGATAACTAAGAAGGATTTGATAATAGCCTTCCAATTGATCAAAAATCCTTTCAAAGATTTATGAGCCCATTTGATCCATGACTCCACTGAATCAGGTTCTATGTATTTTCTTATAACTACTTTTGTGTAGAGACTGTTTGTGGTTAACAGTCGCCAAACCCCTTTTACAACCAATTCTTTTGAGAAAACATGAATTTTTTTTAGTCCCCATCCTCCTAGGGCCTTTGGGACAATGATCCTTTTCCATCGAACCCATGGTGTCACCTATGAATCTTTCTTCCCAATCCACAAAAATATGAAGGTGAGCTTCCTAGCTGCCTCCAGTGTTCCTTTATGAATCTGTTATAGCAAGATTTGCCCCACCATTGCCATCTTGCACAGAGGGCCTTTTTCCATTTCCCTATGGAGACTTGTCATCCCTTTTTGATGAATCCAGAGCCAAAAATACATATTTTTCCACATATACGCGCCCTATCTGCTATACAACATGCGTATACATAGGCTGCTCCACTACAACCTATGTACATTGAGATTTATGCTAGAAAATACAAAATGGAGTCAGGTTTCCATGTCATGATGGGAGATCTCTGATCCTTTTCCTTCCACATACTGGAAACGTTCCAACTCGGCCCTTCAGTTTCGTTTTGAAGACTATAAAAGAATCATTTTGAGCTATGGAAAAGAGGAGAAATAATTCAACTTTGAGAGCAAAGTTACTATGGATAAATCACTTCATATTGAGTCTGCATCGCTTTGTCCCTCAAGTCTGAACACAGTGTTCATCCCCCAAGATCTTTCTCTATTGTTGAGAGAACCTCATTGTCTCTCTCCTATGAGCTTGCCTTATGTGGAGGATTGAAGTGGTGGAGGCCCAGTTGGAAGGAACTTGGTTTCTTGGTTTCAAACCATGCCAACACGGAAGTCTATAATGTTGTCACTGATGTTGATCAATTATTAATAGAAATACTCCTTTCTTGTCCTATTGGTATCTTGCAAATATATGATTATTATCCATGGGCATGTTTGTAATTTTTATTAATGGATTATGTTATCTAATGTGCTAACACCTTTATACTATCACCATGTACTTGCTATGCTCATTTGTTAAGAACTTATTGCAGGTATAAAGCTTTGGGTCGAAGTGCTCAACGATGGAACATCATCTAACGTTGGATCAAGGTAGGCCTCTTTCTTATCTTGCACATTAGTTTATATAACATACAATGGAATTGAGTTGATTTCTGTAGTCATACATGTCGGTTGTGGTTTACCCTTGGCCATAGAGAGTTTTTCCCTTGTAACAGAATTGACGACTCCACTGGGGAGAGATCTTCCTTCTAAGGGTTGAAGCACTTTTTCTTCTTGAATTTCTCTTTTACCTTTGTGTTTCTTGTTGTATCACTGCTTGACAGATTCTGTTCACTCTAGGTCTGAGTTTTCATCCTTTTTACCCTTGCACGGCCTTGTTTTCAAGCCTGTACGCACCCTATTTCCTTGACAGTCGCATACACACGTGTGCTATCTCACTGCTAGATGCGTATATACACCCTGTTTCCCTGAAAAATCATGTATACCACTTTCTCTTGCTTGTTTGCTTGGTTTAGTGACTGTTGGGTGGGATTTGATGATTGTTGAGCCTTCTTAGGTCTCTCTAGTGCCTGTTGAGCTTCTCTGGGTTGACAGTAAAACTGTTGGGAGTTGAATTTTTGGGCATAGTCTTTCTCATTGTTTTTCATTTTTGGTTTGTCCTTGAACCCTGGGTTGTTTGCTTGGCTGCTTGGTATTCTTCTTGAAGTTATTTCGTTTATACGTAGTAGAATTTATATATCAAGTTGCTTTTCAGTCCATGCATTTTCTCTTTAATATATTGAAAATACAAAAAATAGGCATTTTGCATTGGTTAGAATTTTTGTCTTTGAACCTTTATCATTAGCTTAGTGCATTTAGCGAAAGATTTCATTTTACTTCTGAATTGCAGAGTTGAAATTGAAAATTGCACTGTTTTTATTAGCATATCATTCATTGCAAAGTTAAAGATAGACTTTGCATTATATTCATATTTATCTTCTTGTAGAGTCACAACATCATGATTTTTTCTTCCATACCCTTTTGAGTAATCACGACCAATAAAATTTACGCTTTAAACTAAAATTGATTAGTCACGATTTTCTTTTTAGGGTGCACAAACTAGTCTAGGATTTAGTGCCTTGGAATAGGATTTTGTGAGTAAACTTCTCCAAGGAAATTAAATCAACATATGTGTCTGAGACAGGGAGTTGAGAAGTCCATTGTATAATTGGTAAGATCAGGAGGATCCGCTCACACCAGATTTAATCATGAGGTCGTGCGAAGTTAGTTGAAGGGATAACCCCTAGATACTCACCTAGCATCAAAGATATTTCTGTGGATTTATTCGTATTTGGGGATATTTCTAGTACCCATACCTCTGTGAGAGGAGGTTCTTTCAAGGTTTTGGGCTTTGATACCCTGTCCATATGGTGATCCAGACTTACGACTGCTCGCCTATGCATAAGTTATAAAGTGGTTTATTAGTTTCTTGACTTAGGTATCTCATAGGTTACTTGCAGGGGTTATTCTACTTGTACCTTGGGTTAGGTGGGGGTCGGACAACACATAGCCTTTATGGAGGATTACCTCTCTGGGGGGATCTGACTGACTAGTTGTTAATCCCATGAGGGCCCTTATAATTGATTTTGTTACCTCCAAACTTTAGCGGGGAGTCTCAGGTCCCTCTTGGACGAGACATACCTTCTTTAGCGAGGGAGGCCACTCAACCACTTTAGCCTGTTTTCATGCATATTGGTCGTTTGACTTTTTGGTATTCTCTTTGACTACTAGTTGGCCTTAGGATATATTTTTATAGAGTCATAAGTCATCGTGGAGTCGGACCAACTTCCCCGCCGGTCCCATCAGTTGTTACAGTTACCACTAGATTTCGGTTTCTTGCCTTCTAAAAGGAATAGAGTTTTTAGAAGTGGTACACACACATCCACCTTTCAGACTTGTGGTTCCACAAGGATGAGTACTGAGTCTAGTCTTCACAATATTGAGATTTCTTTGACTCCCATACCCACTATACTTAATGGCACCCCTTCGACTCTTGCAGCTGCTACAATTGCAGTGCTGGAGGCTTATACCAGTACTATGGCTTGGCCTG
This sequence comes from Picea sitchensis, assembly GCA_010110895.2. NCBI lineage: Eukaryota > Viridiplantae > Streptophyta > Pinopsida > Pinales > Pinaceae > Picea > Picea sitchensis. The sequence goes on along the minus strand of SNQJ01S0016304.1, from coordinate 63,682 downwards.
TAGTTAATGCTTCCTCTCTTGCCTCTAAAACTTTTGGGGGTTTTGTTCACTCACTGGGTTACAATGTTCAGTCCATCCCTATGGCTTCTAGTCCATTTTCTTATGGTATGCCTAACTCCACTTCGCATTCTTCAACTACCATCCCAACTGTTGGCCCTAACGTTAGCCTTGGACTTGGGGGCACTACACCTCCTTACACTCCTTTTCCATTTGGTGGTTCTCATATCCCCCAAATGAACCCTTATAGGAAGTGTCCTTGATTTTAACCCCAGTTCTTATCCTTCTACGACTGGATGGAACAATCTAGCTAGTGGACAGGTTCCACCCTATACCCCTACCTCCTCGGTGTCGATTCCGACCAATAATTTTGGCATGACGAATCCACTTCAATCCTCTGGGTTCCCACCTGAAGGAGGTCATTCTTACACTTTGGGCGACCCCCAACCCGAATCCAATCCAGTTGGGGGCAGTTTTCATAACCCCCAACCCAGATCTAATCCGGCTGGGGGCATTTTTCACAATCCTTATCAGAACATTTCTGCTGGAATGATGCCCAAACCACCCTATACGAATCATCCCGAAGGAGGGACTTATAATTTTGGACAAGGATTTGGTTATTACTAGAATCCTGGGTGGAATGTAGTTCCCAACACACAATATTTCGAGGGAGGATGGGGCTAGATGTCGCAACCCCGTCTCCCTTTTCTGGCTACGCTCAATCTGCCAGACTAGTTAATGAACGACCCGGTGAGTCATGATCCCACATGGCCCCCTGTCCCCACCAAGATTCCTTCGGACATTCCGAAGTTTGAGGGTAAGAATGGAGAGGATCATGGGGAACACGTTACTACCCTTTACCTTTGGTGCTCTTCGAATTCACTGAACCATGATTCTATTAGATTACGATTGTTTCAATGCACTCTCATTGGATTTGCTTCGCAATGGTACATTGAGATACCTAGGGGAACATATGGGTCATTTAATCAGTTGGTGGTGGCCTTTCTCAACCACTTTCAATTGCCCATTTGTTATGATGTTGGCCTCAAAATTTTGTCGACTTTACGCCAAGACACCGCCACTCACATCTTGGATCATATCCAGGAATGGCGTAGACAGAGGAGGTTGATTAAGACTCCTATACCCCCGACCTTTCTCCTAGAATGGTTCCTAAAGTCTTTCCACCCTCCTATCTCAAAGGATGTTGCTACTTCTAGGGTCTCCAACGAGGAAGAAGCTATCTTTAGAGCCCACCAATTATATTTAATATACGCTCAGTCTGGGATGTTATATCACCTTCTTCCAGAAGCACCATGGTCAAATTACGATCCTAGGCAAAAACACGGACCTCATGCCGATGGAATTGCAGGTTCTTCCAATCTAAAGTCCACAGACTCGGAAACGAAGTCTGCCAGAGGATCAACTTCATCTGCATCCTCCAAACCCACCCAGTCAGCAAATGTACATTCCGTGTAATCGTCGAAAAACCCAAATGGTGACCAACAACCATATGGGAATAAAAGGAAAGGTTGAAACAATCCCAAGGGTGGGAAAAATGCTAACAAACCCAAAGACAAAGATAATAATGGGAAGCAGAATGATAATGTTGGAGAGGGAAAGAAAGAGAAACGTAAGGTGAAGTTGTAAACTTTGTATTGATGACCACCTTACACATTTATGCCCCAAACTCGTGGAGGCTACGAGGCTTTTAAATATACCGCCCGTTCTGTTGATGAATCCATTCCCTCACAACCAACACTTAGCCTCGAGCTCTTCAAACGTCGAAAATGCACCCAGTGGAAGTCAAAACCCACCATCGCAAGATGGAGACCGTTTTTGTATCAATATGGTCTACACAAATATTGATATAGCCACCCGTTCTTGAGATTATAGCTCTTCAAAAGCTAGTATCGGTCTAGAAGCTCCTCCTCCCCCTCTAGAGATGAACCTAAAGATTGATAAACTAGAGCCACTGCCTCATATTCCAAAAGGAGTACTCAAGCGCTCTACTCACAACCCTAATGCTAGAGTCTCCCATAACTACTCTATCGTTGAGGATATGGGCCAAACCCCTTGTGCGATGTCGGCTTTGGAGGTACTCCAGACATGTCCATCATAGAGGAATTCCTTACTCTCTGCCTTAGGAGCTCTAGAACCTAGTGGCTCGAAAGTTATCAAGTTTGGCTTCACGGATGTGAAGCCTCGCTTACCTTACCATGTGGATTTTCAAATCCACGTGGAGTATTCCAAGTATACTGTCAAATGAGTAGTCGTTGATGAAGGTGCTTCCACCTGCATGATGTCCTTGGTCTGTTGGAAAGCTCTCGGTTCTCCGACCCTTTCCAAGTTGTCGAACATGTTGATTGCATTTGACGGTCATTCCTTCCACCCTCATGGTATTCTCCCTTCCTTTCCAATCCAGTTAGGTGGGAAGCCAGTAGAGATGGAGGTAGAGGTATTTGATGCACCTCTTGATTATAACCTGTTACTAGGTCGCAATTGGACCTATTCTATGGTCATTGTCATATCGTCTGTCTTCTGTATACTTTGTTTTCCTCATCAAGGGGAGATCATGACTATCGACCAGTTATCCTTTGTGTACTCTAGTCTTAACGCATCTGTTAGACCATTGATCTCTGTGATCGACAATTCTCAGCCGACAACTGAGAATATCGACGTCAAAATGTATTCTTCCCTCATGGGTACCTTCAACTTCTCAGCACCGATTCACCACATTTACGCGATGTCTAGTAGGCTTGCTTCAGCAGGGAGGTCTATTCCTTTCCGCACTTCCTATTTTAGTGATCCATGGACCCTACCTTCTCTGACTTCATCGAGTGAAGGTCAGTTGCATGCTAGCATGGCTATGCCACTATCGACAACGGAGATTGTGTATCAAGTTTTTCTTGACTCTTTCACCGATCACGATCTCGTTACCTCACAAACGAACGAGGAGGATCCTATTCTTAGGCCTGTATGAGCTACCTCGTTGTCTTGTTTGCATGATTTATTATATGAGACTTTGCCTTTGGATGAAGCCATCCTCGAAGCCATGAATGGTTCCAAGAGACCTTGGGATGATATGCATCATCAATCTTATTTTCTCCCAAGTCTTGAAAGAATCGAGCAAGATGACTTTCGATCTACCTTGAGTGAGATAGTCGGTCACGTCGTAGTTCCACATGATATGCATGACATTTACACCAAAGGAAATATGGAGAGTATTTATCCTACCATCTCGATCCATATCTCTCATACCCCTGGCAAGATTGAGAACGTAAATATAGGTGCAGATTGTTCGCTAGAAGAAATTCTGATCTTCATCGAACTCTTCAAATAATTTCGAGATGTATTCGCTTGGTCATATGAAGAGATACTAGGAATCGACCCTCGTATTGTCGAACATGAGATTAGAAATTATCCATATGCTAAACCTGTTCGACAACATCTTAGAGATGTAAATCCCAGGAAGGCCCCTACTATTAAGGCAGAGGTGGAGAAGCTACTTAACATTGGCTTCATCTACCTGGTTCCCTTGACCGAATGGGTATCCAACCCCATTCCTGTGAATAAAAAGAAAGGAACCATCCGTGTGTGTATGGACTTTTGAGACCTAAACAAGGCTTGTCCTAAAGATAAATTCCCCATGCCTTTCATTGATCATATTCTCGATGAGTGTGCGGGAAGCGAGATATTTTCTTTTATGGATGGATTTTCAGGCTATAACCAAATCTAGATCAAACCTGAGGACCAACACAGGATGACATTTATATGTCCTCGGGGTACATTTGCATACCAAAAAATGCCTTTCAGCCTTAAAAATGCCGGAGAAACCTTCCAACGTGCCATGACTTTTGCTTTTCACGATATCAAGCACATAGTCGAAGCCTACCTTGATGATCTTGCTGCTCACTCTCGCAAGAGAATGGATCATGTTATACACCTTCGTCTAGTGTTTGAAATATGTCATTAATATAGAATCTGGTTAAACCCTCACAAATGCATATTTTGCATTATGTCTGGTCGTCTCTTAGGATTTTTAGTTTCTGAGACTGGGATCATGGTAGATCCTCTTAAGGTTGAGGCAATACTTCAGTTGCCTCCCCCACGCACGATTAGACAACTTCAAGGTTTACAGGGGAAAGCTAACTTTCTACATTGGTTCATAGTGAATTATGCCAATATCACTAAGGGTTTCATGTGCCTCTTGAAGAAGGACACACCTTTTATCTAGGATGAGCAAGCTCAGGAGTCTTTCGAAGCTTTGAATAAATCCTTGGTATCGACCCCTCTGCTAAAATCCCCTGATTACAGTAGAGATTACTTGTTGTATATTGTCACGTCTGCAGAGAAGATTGGTATGGTTCTAGTTCAGGAGGATGATGAGCTCCATGATCACGTCATCTACTATCTTAGTCTAAATCTAGTTGGTCCTGAGCTTAATTACTCTCATGTTGAAAAACTAGCTTTGGTTGTCGTTCACGCAGTACAACGTTTACGTCACTATATATTGCTTTGCAAGACTACAATGGTTGTTGATGTCAATCCATTTCAATACATCCTTACCAGGCATATCATAGGGGTGAAATATAATAAATGGATTGTCATCTTACAAGAATTTGATCTCGACTTTGCTTCGTCCAAGTCCAAGAAATCGCTAGTTTTTGCAGAGTTAATATCCAATTTTCCATGATTAGACGAGGATTTTATCCATGTTGATTAGTTTGCGGACGAACACATTTTCCTTGTATCGTCGTCTGACCCCTGGTATGGAGACATTGTTTTATATCTTCAAACCTTGAAGTTCACTCAGCATCTCTCGCAAGATGATCGACGATGTGTTAGATACCAAGCCAAAAAGTATACCATCTTCGGTGACACTTTATATCGCCAAGGATTAGATAATATATTGCATTGTTTCTTAACTCACAAGGAAGTTGAGTCGGTCCTAAACGATTTCCAAAAAGGGGCTTGTGGTGGTCACCTATTCGGGCTTGCGACAACCCAAAACATCCTGCGAGTTGTTTATTTCTGGCCTACTATCTTTAAAGATTGTATCGAAGCAGTTAAGAAGTGTCACCCTTGCCAGGTGTTCACTCGGAAAATGCGCTCGCATCCAGCCCCTCTTCACCCAGTCATTACCGTCGGTCCCTTCACCAATTGGGGGGTCGACTTAGTCGATTGCAACCCAACTTCGGCTGGAGGGAAGAAACATATTATCGTGGTCATCAACTACTTTACTAAGTGGGTTGAGGCCATGCCTACCATAAAATCCAATGGGAAGACTGCAACCTTCTTCGTGTTCAACCAAATTATCGCCTGGTTCGGTATCCCAAGTGAGATTTTCACTGATCATGGTAGTCACTTTTAGAATGAAATGATGGTAGAACTAGCATCTAAGCTGAGGTTTAGACACGGTCATTCATCCCCTTATTACCCCCAGAAAAATGGGCAAGTAGAGGCTGTCAACAAGTCTCTCAAAACCATTTTACAAAAAATATCAATCAGAGTAATTCCAACTGGCACATCATGCTATATCCCGCGCTTTGGGAATACCGAACATCAGTTAAGACTACCACCATTTTTTACCCTTTTCAGTTAGTGCATGGTGTGGAGTCGATCCTTCGTGTTGAATGCGAAATCCCTTCTCTCAAGTTGGTAGTCAAGCTCCTACCTGACACTTCAGACTTAGAGCTATGCCTTGTGCACCTAGAGAGTCTTGATGAGAAGTGTTAGGATGCCTTTATGACTATCGAGGAAGACAAGAAACATGTCAAGGTTCAGTACGACAAGTCTGTCGGTCCCCGGTTGTATGTCGAGGGTGACTTGGTCCTCTTGTATGAACAAACAAAGAACCTCTAGGGGCAGGAAATTTTAAGCCCATGTGGCACGGTCCTTACATCGTGCAACTTGTTCTAGAAAACAGAGCCTACGAGTTAGAAGATTATGAAGGGAACAGATTGGTCGAGCCCAAAAATTTGCTCTACTTGAAAAGGTACTACGCTTGAGCCCTGGGCTTGGGCAGAAATCTTTGTATACTAATGTAAATTTAGTGTATATACATCTCTTTCCCCCTTTTTTTCCTTTGTCTTTAGCTTGCTTATCGAGTTTTCCCTTTGTTGGCAGATGTCAACGGAGTCTTTGGTCTACCTAGGACTCACAGACGGAGCCAGTCATCATACATAAAACTTAGCTTCCACCTCTTGGGTGGTTTACTCACCCGAGGGTATGCTAGTGTCTTCATGTGGCGTATGCCTAGGGCCATCGACGAATAATGCGACCGAATATAGCACCGTCACATAAACTTTTGTGCGATGCTATCTCGCATGGTATCCTCTCTTTAGAAGTTCACCTGGATTCCCAGTTAGTAGTATGTCAGTTGAACAACCGTTACCGCGTGCGTGATCCTACTTTACTCCGTCGATTTTTACGGGTACGTATTTTAGAACGACAATTTTATTTGATTACATATTATCACATTCCTAGGAGTTCTACTCATGTATCTGATGCCTACGCTAATTAGATTTTAGATTGGAATTTGTCACATTAATAAATAAAATAAAACCATTAAATCAATGTACACATTGTAAGATATAAGTAAAGCCAAAGATTCATTCTTATATATTTCAAAATATGGTGTTTATATTACAAAATTAGGGCTAAAACCCTTAATACACATATACAATCGGTATACATATCCAACGACATCTACGCCTGTGACGCCAGATGTGTGTCATGGTATAAAACCACGGCGTTTGCAAGACGCCAGAAGAGTCGTACCCACGCTCTAGGTACACCAACCACCTGTCATTGCATGGATTCAAGTAGATCCTCTACCTGAACCATATGAATCCTCTGTGTCAAATGAGACAGGTTTCCCTGCACATTTTGTAGGACCCTCTTTGCTTCTCATCCTGCCACCTCATATCCCTAGTTCCTCTGTCTATGTCAAAGAAATCCCTCTGGCCATCGTGGACCCACGTTTGTGATTACACAAGTGTCTAGTTAATATTTAAACGCCATCCAAAACAAATATATTTTTGTTCCTTAAATACAAAAATACAAAAAAATAAATATTTAAAAAATTGTTACCTATATCACCATAGGCGGCCCCTGGTGGAAGTGGCATATCAGGATCTCCTCTAAAATCGATCCCCGCATAGGGATAGTCATTCAAAGAAATGACTTGCACTGCCACCAAAAGAAAAAATCATCATTGTAGGGCATTGATACCCTACCTCCCCCTTGCCGTCTCATGACCTCGATCCACCGCACCATGGCTGGATCACGTGGTTCTCTAGGAAGGATCTCCACTCTAGGTCCCAGACCTGGAACTCGCTCGAAAAATAAACTACAAAGAATAGAGGCAAACCCAAAGTTTCACTTACTCCCTTGTTTGCACTCTATCAGCTGACCTTTGATATTAGCCAACAGTGAGGTACATCAATCATAGACAGTGTGTCTAGCACAGTCTACTGCATAAAACATAAGCGGTCTCAATGCTTGATGCAATGAGGCTGAACCTATGATCTTGGTAAGGACGAGCACAATGATCTTCAATCTGAGGTTACTTATTTCCCGGATGGGGACTTGGCTTCCCACCTTGGGTGTCCCTGCTACACAGTGGGCATAGATATACTCCTCGATCTTCATCCCACTCCATGCTTCGCGTGACTTGAGGTTCACAACCTCCCCTCTGCGTGATAGACCAGTCAAGAAGTAGATGTCATCTACTTCAATCCTCAATGGTTTTCCATCAAGGAAAAAGCTCTCGCTATCAGGGTCCCAGTAACCCACCAACATCTCCAACAACCTCACTTAGGCCCTCGTTCCTTTGAGAGACCAAAATTTGTACAATCCACATCTTTTTAGAACCGCTTGAGCCACCAAATCTTGATCCACAACTACATCTACCTACTCATTCTCTCTCTCTCCCCATTCCAGGACCATCCTACAGAAAACAAATCAATTTTTTGAGTTAGAACCCCTCTTTTGGCCATTTGCGTACCTATACATGACCTTCTTTGCACACAGTTGCATGTAGGGCTTAATACACACTCCCTATGGTTCACACAGGAGCGTATACCTCATCGTACATGTGACCTTAACAAAGGCGACCTGTGTATACCAAAAATCCTAATTTACGCCCTCAAAAACTAAAAAATGGAAACCTAATTCAAAAATGTAATCCAATGAATTTGAAGAAAATGAGATGAAGAGTTACTTGATCTAGACGATTCACGATTTCATTGCCTGATGCTCCCGCAATCGTCGTTTGAATCTTGGAGGTATTTTGGTCCAAATTGCACTATTTGGGTAAAAATCAAAATGATACAATAATCTTTGATTTTATTACTATTTATAAGCTATTTTTACCCACTTTATATAGTTTCATGCTATTTTTTAACCTAATGGACTAATTCAAGAGTGGTTTTGAGAATTTTTTTTGTAGTTTTGACTCAATTTTCTTGCGGATTTCTATGTCATGATTGGTCGTTCGTCACCTCGGGCAGGTATTTTCATAACCTAGCATATAGGATAAGTATCCAATCCATCATGCATTTTTTCATTATCCTTCGACTACCGCTTTTTACGCCTTAGGAATGAACCCATTTGTTGCGACACAGAACCTCCCGTCTGCTATAAATAGTGTCACTAATAAATGGTAGAGACTTACCAAACATGGGCGCCCTAGTTAGATCTTCTTTTTCATTTGGTGCCCATGCCGTGTTTTTCCTTAGGATCGGGAGTCCATTATAATTCAATACATGACCTTATGGTGAGCCTCATTTCTCATTCATGCACATGCGACCTTATTCCCCGCGGACTCCCAAAAACGAGTCTTAGTTAAGTTCTTTTCCGACTCGTCTAAAAACTGAAAATATTTCCAAGTGATTTGTCCCTTTCACACTCGTTAAATTGGATTTGAAAGGTCATGCGTTTAAATTAATCTCTTTTCCCACTCATTATAAAAAATAGAAAAGATTTCTGAGTGAACTTGTCTTTTTCACACTCGTAAATTGGATTTGAAAAGATGTATATTTGGCACAAGTTTACCCCTTTTTCACTCCTAGTAGACTACAAGACATAAAAAATGATATTTTTTGGCGTTAAGTTGTGATTGCATCTCATGCCCTCACTTGCAGTATTGAGCCTTTAGCCGGTTCTCGCTTTGCGTTATAAACCGTTGCCTAAGCAGTTTTTTTGCATCCTCAACCAAGCAGAGCCTTGTTTATATCCTTTGCATTTTGACACCCTATACCCTGGAGGGAACATCACCCCGAGTGTCCATATCCCACATGCATTTCCTTGCATTAAGCATAGGTACGTTCCACTGCTGGAGCTAGTTTTTCTTACTTGCGACACTCGTTTCCTCCTCTGTATCATAACATTCATTTGTTATGAAAAAACAAAAAAAGATGGGTGGGAAGGGAGTACTATATTATAATTGGAAGTAGTCATGTTTCCTTTGAACAGAGCACAAAATTATTGAGTCCTTGTGTCATCATAATTTTGGGTTTAGCACGACCTTAAGAAGTTGATCTCGTCACAGAGTTTTCTCTAGCGACTGGTTACTCTTCCAGTCCCTATAGAGAACATTATCAATGCCTCCTGCATCTAATAGTCACATCATTGAGTCTATGCTGTCAGAGTCCACCATATGTCTCATGCTCTTGTTCAAAGGAAGTCCATAAACTTGTGTCGGCCACTCCTAAGAAATATTGACTTTGCATGTCGACCTAAGAAATATTGACTTTGGATATTCCTTTGATCTCACACATTATGGGGCATCTGTTATAGCAAGATTTGCCCCACCATTGCTATCTTGCACAGAGGGCCTTTTCCCATTTCCCTATGTAGACTTGTCATCCCTTTTTGATGAATCAAGAGTAAAAAATACACATTTTTCCACATATATGTGCCCTATCTGCTATACAACATGCGTATACACATGCTTCTCCACTACAACCCGCGTACATCGATATTTGTGTTAGAAAATACAAAATGGAATCATGTTTCCATGTCACGACAGGATATCTTTGATCCTTGTTCTTCCACATACTGGAAACGTTCCGACTCGACCCTTTAGTTGCATTTTGAAGACTATAAAAGCACAATTCCGAGTTATGGAAAAGAGGAGAAAGCATTCAACTTTGAGAGCAAAGTTACTATGGAGAAATCACTTCATATTGAGTCTGCATCCCTTTGTCCCTCAAGTCTGAACACAGTGTTTAGCCCCCAAGATCTTTCCCTATTGTTGAGAGAACCTCATTGTCTCTCTCCTATGAGGTTGTCTTTCGTGGAGGATTGAAGTGGTGGAGGCCCAGTTGGAAGGAACTTGGTTTCTTGGTTTCGAACCATGCCGACACGAAAGTCTGTAATGTTGCCACTTCTGTTGATCAATTATTAATAGAAATACTCATTTCCCGTCCTATTGGTATCGTGCAAATATATGATTATTATCCATGGGCATGTTTGTAATGTTTATTAATGGATTATGTTATCTAATGTGCTAACTCCTTTATACTATCACCATGTACTTGCTATGCTCGTTTGTTAAGAACTTATTGCAGGTATAAAGCTTTGGGTCGAAGTGCTCAACGGTTGAACATCATCGAACGTTGGATCAAGGTAGGCCTCTTTCTTATCTTGCACAATAGTTTATATAGCATACAATGGAATTGAGTTGATTTCTACAGTCATACCTATCTGTTGTGGTTTACCCTTGGCCATAGAGAGTTTGTCAGAGAGGATTCTTTTTGTCAAGCGATATTTTGTTAGAGAGGATTCTTTTTAATCTTCTTGCTAAGACTTTGGACACAATCTTGTAGATGCAATTGCACAGTGAAATTGGTATGAAATCATCCAAATAATCCAAGTTGTCTTTTTTTTGGATTAAATCTATGAAAGTGGAGTTTAGGTTGAGTGGCATTTGACCTGTTAGCATGATCTCTTCAACTAGTCTTAGAATATCCTATCCAAGGAGATAAAAAAAGCCTAGGAAAAACTCAATGGTCCATTCATATGGTCATAGGATTTTGTCTTTTTGAACACTGCTCACTACTCCTTTTAGCTCCTTTATGGTTACCTCCTCCATTAGCATTCTGTTATCCTCCTCATTTGCAAAGCTAGGGAAGTACCGTGTCAATCGAATCACTTCTTCTATGGTAGCCTTGTTTTCTGCTTTGTAGAGTTCCTAGAAGTACTTTTTCCCTATTCTTGACAATCCTTCAAAGATATGTTTCTATGAACCATCTTGGTCCTTAAGATGCCAGATGGTGTTAGATAAATTTCTACCTTTGGCATAAGATTGAAATTTTTTTGTGTTCTCATTTCCACTTTTCATCCAAATGGATCTTCTTTTTAATCTCCACATTTCTTCCTTTTCCTTGATTAGTCCATTCCTCTATTCTTCCATTTTGAGAAAATTTGTTTTAGTTTCTAATGATGAAAATCCACCCCCTTCTTCCTCCGACAAGAGCTTTAGTTGATTTTCCATATTTTTGAGTTCCAGGTCCTTCGAAAGTAGTTTCTGATAAGCCCAACTCTTCGTTTTAGCCTTGAGTCTTTGGAGGTTTTTAATAAAGTGTGCACCGACCATGCAGTTGATTTCTAGAGTAAAGAGGGACCAGTTTTCTCGAACCAGTTTGGTGAAAGAGTCATTGATTAACCGTGTCCTTTTGAATTTGAAAGGGCTTGGTGGCTTGATCGACCCTTTTCTTATTTCTATAAAAACCAGACAATGGTCCAAGATGCGTCCATAACCGATCCACTGCTTCATCTGTAGAGGTTTTTCCAGTAGAATGTCCTTTATCAGGAAATGATCCAATCTTCTGGCTACACTGGCATCTCCAACTCTGTTATTCCTCCAAGTTGATTTGAGTTTTACAGGCTCAAGGTCCAATAAGTTTCACTCAACCAACTTTTGTGTGAAAAAACTGGTCAAAGGGTCTACTCTCACATGTGTTCCCCAAACTTTAGAAAAACCCAAGGAGAAGTTTAAATCCCCTCCCAGTATAACTTGTTGATCTTTCAAGAAATATTTTGAGAAGGTTTTTTCCCAGTAGGGGCCTCTTTTTTGATAGGGGTCGTAGATGTTGACAATGTTAAGTGGATCTTCCAAATCTTCCGAGAGGACTTTTATACCGATTCTTGATTCAAAACCCCAGGAGTTGATGAATTTTATAGATCAGGTATTCCACCCAATAACTAGTCCTCTGGATCTTCCAAAGGAACCTAGAGTTTCAAAATTCCATCCTAGGAATAATGAAGAAAGTCTGGATTTTACTTCTTCTCCTTCCCCCAAAGTTTCTTGTAGTAGAATAATATCATGGTGTTCAAAATCGATCACCCTCTTTAGGGTTGGTCTTTTGAGGGGGCCAGCCAAACCCCTACATTTAAAAGAACAACATTTCATCAAGGCCCCTTTCCCAGGGCTTGCCTTGCTCTAAGTGACCATTTAATAGAGACTTGTTTCCCAGCCAGGAGGTCTATCTTGGCTTTCTTCTGTGCCTTCGATAAGTAGGATTTTCTCCCCCGCCCACTTTTCTATGTAGTAGTCAGATCCATGGCTAAACCCCCTAGAGGTCCTTTACTTAGAGACCTTAATAAATAGTGCCCTGTAGAGGTAGTATAAGAGGAGGAGGAGGAGTCCTCTTCAACAGAGGTGGGATGAAGAACAAAAGGAGGATCAGGCGTGGCAGATTCCATAAGAGTTGAAGAACAGAGAGAGAGAAGGGGAGAAAGGGAAGCGTGGAGGGGACTGGGGGAGAGGGAATGGAGAGGCGGGAAGGGAAGAGTCCTCAACCACTCATTGCCACTTAAAGTTAAATCGTTAATTAAAACAATAATGGGGGGAGCAGAGTTAGAGGAAGTACCCGTGGAAGCAAGTAAAGTCGATCCAGTCATGGGATGGCTCCGAGCTTCTGGTCTTGAGAAAGAAGCAAGTCCTGAGCAGTGGTCGAGGAACTCCAAAGTCAGGGCTTTCGGTAGAAAGTCAGTCTGACATCCTTGTTCCTTCTGAGAGTCGACGAATGATGGCACATCATGAGTTAATTTTTGAGATCACCCTTTGCCCAAATTGTATATTGTTCCTCTGGTTCTGACTGGTAGCTTACAACTTTTGATCAGATGTCCATATTGATGGCATCTCCTGTACCTAAAAGGGATATTTTCGTAATCCAATTTCTGAGTGTAGGTGTAGCCTCCCCAACTGAGATCAAACTCTTCGCCAAAGCTTCCCTGATGTTTAAATTAACCAATATCCTTGCCACCTTCCTTTGTTTTGATTCTTTGAAGGTCATATCCGCATCCAAGAAATCACCTAAGAAGTTTTCGATAGATTTGAAGTGCTCAAAGGTCCAAAGATGAAATGGAATCGCAGGGAGTCTTACCCAAACCCAAATTTTATCCAAACGTTTTGTACTAGCATCAAAGAGCGGACTTCAGGGTTTGAGAAGGAGAGGAGAGTTGTTTATGCTCCAGGGTTTTCTTAGCACCCACTTGGAGTGCTTAGACTTTTGGAAAGTAAAAGTATACCAATTCATGTTCAACTCAACAAGCTCCAGAAGATAACCAAGGTAATCCTTCCATACATTATGCATCTAATCGAGGATAGTTCTGATTGCAAAGGTTTTGCCACTGACTTGGCCTACCAAAGTTTGATTTGCCATGTGTATTACCTGGCTAATCTGTACTTCTTCTTCGAGGGCCAGGTTCCCAATCTTTCCCTTTGATTTTAGGTTTTTCCCTTTTAACTTGGTTTCTTCTACCTTTGCTCGAGGGTCACTAAGAACCGAACTGCTGCTAGAGAAAAGGGGAGGCTCCTGTGAGCATTCTTTGGAGATAGGGTACCAGTCACATCCTCTATGTTCTTCAGCCTTTAACAGAGCCGAGATAAAACCCTTGTTGGTAGGAAAGGTAGGAGAAACTACCGAGCCTTGTTTAGTGAGAAAATATGGAAGACCCGAGAACCCTTTGGAAACACCAGCGGAGCTAAGACCAACACGAGGAGACGAGGGAGGGGAAAGTATAAGATCCCCTTCAGCTTGGTTAAACCATTCTAGATCCGAGGCCCGGTGCGGACTAAGAGAGGGTAAAGAGCCTCCTGTAGTGTTGCTCAAACCCGAAAACCAGGGTTCAATGAAGTCTCCTAAAAGGACACTATCGAGCAGAGGAGTCTGGATTGTAAGCCCTGACTCGATCGTCGAAGGAAGTTGAGGTAGGAGAGGAACTTCCCCCACACCCGCCAACTATGTAGAAAGACCTCCACCTATCAGCTCCTCAAACACGACATCCAACGGGGCCAGTTCCATGTTGGCGCCATAAACCATTGCGGTCTGTGGGAAGGAGGCTTCCATCGTAAGAGAGACAACGAGAAACCACCGGAAAAATGAATACGAAGGAGAAAACGAGAGAAAAAATAGTCGAGGGACTGGAAAAGGAGAGAGCCTAACTGCTAGCCGGGGGGTGGTAAACACTCTTAAACCACATGCTGGTATGGTTTATCCGCTCTATAACCACAGACCCAAGATGAGCTCATACATTTGTTAATTCTGTATAATTTGTATGCTCTAGGGTTTTTCAACATGCTGAATCCATTTCTGCATTCAGAAATGCAATTTAAACAACATAAAATTGTGATTTTGTGCAGATTTATGTTTCTGAATTCCGACGAAAAGAACCAAAACATAGAACAGTTAGACAACGTCATTCTATTATCTATACATATAGATATAATGAGATGTTATCTAACCACCATCACCATCATAATCCTAGCAATGCCATTCTATTTATCTATACATATAAATAATATAAATATAATGAGATGCTATTTAACCACCATAACCATCATAATCCTAGTACAAATGATGTACAATTTCTAATATTTTATTCCAATTTAAAAATAAAACTTCATGAATTTTATAATATTTATGTTGATGTGTGGAAATTTGTGAGACATTTACAATGCAAGTATGTATTTTCCATAGTTATGACCTTATGTGCTCTCCATTGAGAAGCATAACCCTCATTAAATTCCACAGTTTCTCTTGTACGTAATATCTGTTTTGACTTTACTTTTATTTATTGGGAAAGCTACAGTTTTTAAAGAAAGGAAAGTACGCCACTTGATAACAGTTTCACCAAGTTGGGAGGTGAAGTTTTTTCACCCCGGGTCATCAGCAATGGCGATCAATCACCATTTCAAGGCCGAATATTATATGTCTTATGAGATTGTGTATATATTGTTGGCAGATCCAATAACATATATACAGTCCTGCGTAACATTTAGTACTACTCTGTCGTGGAGTGGTTATTGATCAATATGGTATAATATTAAATGTCCAATCAAATTGTGTATATATTGTTGATAGATTCAAGAACATATACACAGTTCTGTGTAACATTTAAGACTATGTGGTGGGGTGGTTATTAATCACCATCTCAACTTTGCAGAGATTTTTTTTCAAATCCATTTTAAAACTTTATTTTATGGTGTGGTTGCAAGTTATTCCACACTTTTGCTGAAAGAAATTGGAATTGACCCACCTTATTCATGCGACCATTAGATGAGTAGGTCATAACTTCACAGATTTTCTAGTCTTCTATGCATTTCTTTAATTTTATTAAAACTTATATATGCTTTATTTGTCATGTCGTTCCACGTTATTCATGAATTTTCTTCTTCACACAATTAAAACACTACCTCCAACATCCATATGATATTCCAAAATTAAAACACTACCTAATTAAGTCTCACACAGAGGGCACACATTATCCAACATCCATATCATATTTCAAAATTAAAACACTATCTAATTAGGGCACACATTGCACAACTGGTGAGAGAAAATGAATAATATCTTTCTTATAAATGAATACATCAAGCATAATGGGTGGGTGGGTGAAAATAAATAATATATTTGTTATAAACTATTATTTTAACTTTGGATTTATAATGTGTCAAGAGGGATCAAAATTTGAGAAAGGTTTGCACCTCTAGAGATTTGATCTCTCTCAAGGCATAATAAATTCAGAATTAAGAAGGATATACACATTATCCAACATCCATATCATATTCCAAAATTAAAACACTATTTAACTAGGGCACACGTTACATAACTGGTGAGAGAAAATGAATAATATATTTCTTATAAATGAATACATTAAGCATAATAATGGGTAGGTGAAAATGAATAATATATTTGTTATAAACCATGATAAATCCATCTTAACTCTGGATCTATAATGTGTCGAGAGGGATCAAAATTTGAGAAAGGGTTTGCACCTCCAGGGATTTGATCCCTCTCGAGGCATAATAGATCCAGGATTAAGAAGGATATATGTTGGTATAGATCCATCTTAACTACAGATCTATCATGTGTCGAGAGGGATAAAATCCCTAGAGGTGGTGTATACCAGCATTAATCCATCTTAACTTTGGATCTATCATGCGTTGAGAGGGATCAAATCCATGGAGGTGCAAACCCTTATCCAACATAGATCCATCTTAACTCTGGATCTATCATGCGTCGAGAGGGATCAAATCCGTGGAGGTCCAAACCCTTTCTCAAGTTTTTTTAATCTAAAAAAAGTTTTCATCTCGAGTGACTTAATCCCTCTCGACACGTGAAAGATCCATAGTTAAGATGGATTTACATTGGTTCTTAATATATGTGCATGCGTGCACACCATATGTCAACTTCATGTTCAGAACGAAAGGAATTACACATCTCCTTCATATTGAGCAACACAACATTGAAATGTTTTAACCACTAGTGTAGATTCATTTTAACTTCAGATCTATCATGCACCGAAAGGGATCAAATCCTTCAAGGTGCAAACCTTTCCTCAAGTTCTTCACTCTAAAAAAAGTTTGCATCTGGAGGAATTTGATCCCTCTTAGCGCATGATAGATCTGGAGTTAAAATGGATTTACACTAGCTTTCTTTCAATTACTTTACACACACACACACACATAAAGTCGATATAAAAATATTTTACTTACGGTGGACATTGAAATATTTAATTTGTGGTCGACATTGAAATGTTTTGTTTTATTATTGATATTTTTTTTATTTGTCATGTGTCAACTCCGTGTTGAGCATGGAAGGAATTACACATCTCCCTCATACTAGGTTATAGAAAGTGTCTCACAATGCAAAATCTCTCTCTCTCTCTCTCTCTCTCTCTCTCTCTCTCTCTATATATATATATATATATATAAAGTTGATATTGATATATTTTTACTTAAGATGGACATTGAAATATTTTATTTATGGCCAACATTGAAATGATTTTTTTTGTTATTAATGTTTTTTTAAGTCTCACATGTCAACTCCATGTTAAACATTAAAATAATTACACATAAATTATTTTACTTACGATGGACATTAAAATATTTGATTTAAGGTTGACATTGAAATATTTGTTTATTATTAATATTTTTTTTAAATGCTATGTGTCAACTCTATTTTGAGCACGAAAATAATTACACATCTCCCTCACATTAGACTGTAAAAAACACTTTTTAGCACAATGAATACATTAAGCACAATGGGTGGGTGAGAATGCATACTATACTTCTTATAAATGAATGCTCAAGCAATGCAAACTTGATATTTACAAGAGATAAATCATTTAACTCTTAACATCTAACATCACATAACATTTTATCGATTAGATAAATAATATATTATTTAAGTTTTTATTGAGACTTATTTCCTTAACACCATCAATGTTTTTATTTGGATTATAATCTATTTTTCCTATTTTTATGTGGATTATAATCTATTTTTCCTATTAAGCTAATCCATTCTATTGATTAAATTATACTATGAAACTTTAAATGATAAATAATCCATAATCTCATGTCATAAAATGCATGATACTTATCTACTAATATAAGTCAATCTTAATCTTTGAATTGTTTAATGTTTAAAGAGATCAAAACTTTGAAGGTGCAATTGTCAATGTATCAAAAGTCTTTGAGGGTGCCAAAACTTGTGGTTTAAAATTCTAATTCCTCTGTATGCTCAATACATCCATGTTAAAATGGATTTATGATAATATACCCTCCAAACTATGAGCATTTTTAAAGTCTTTAGCATTCCTCTGGCATTTTCCCAGTTGCTCATATGTAAGTGGGATCCCCAACCAACGACAACCTTTCCCATAGTTGGTAAATTATAACTTCATTCAATCCCCAAGCTTCCATGGACACCTTATACATCATTCCTATTTTTAGGACAAGTACTATAGATGTGGCATGGTCGATTATACATAAATAGAAAGATCTTGGTGGGAATTCTTTTAGGTTATTCTACAAACACATTTATTTTCAATTGATTTAAACTCTTACGATTGAGACTGAATTGCAAGAATGTTAGCATTACTAAGTTTATCTCATAATCCATTATTTTGAAACCTAAGATCGAAATTTACTATTTTGAAACCTAAGACTTAAAGGGATATAATATGGCATAAAAGAAGAAAGGTTTTTAATATGAATTATCCTTAGTTATTTTCCATAAAATCATCTACATCCCTGTCTAATAAAGTTATAAATATTAATTGGAAAATGATTGGATTATTTTTTCCTCTTACATTAAGAAGTGTTTCTTTTATGCATGTATTATATCATTTTGTAAATTAGATTAAATGCGATCCCCACCAAACTTGATATTTGGTTGTGTTTCCTCAAACTTGATATTTGGTTGTGTTTCCTCTTTAGATCACCTTATCAATATTTATATACTAGGTATATAATATTTCCACGCAACATCATAAAAATGTTTGACTTAGTTAACTAGAATCAAAATGATAATAAAAGCTTGCCTAGGCTCTAGGTTTTCCAATTTATCTAAATTCTTTTGAATGTGTAGTAGTTGCATTAGAAATGACATGAAATTCCTTTCTTTCATCTATTCTTCACCTTCGGTTCAACATGACTTTTTATTAGGTGATGCACGATATGATCAATTATGAAATGTCGCAATCTAAACGTTCTACGTTTTGGTCATTTTTCAGACATATTATCTGTTTATTTTTTCCCAAAATCCAACAAGAAAGTGTTTTATTTGTAGATTTGAGTGGTTAAGTTTGTATAATATGAGTTCCCATGGGTTTTTTAGCACACTAAGTCCATTTATGCAATCAGAAATGTTATTTAAACAAAAAAAAATTATTTTTTCCCAAATTTATATCGTTGGATTCTGATGAAAAATACCGAAACATAAAATGTTTAGACAACTCCTTATAAAATAATTCCCTTTATAAATCACTCCTACGGTCACCCCTTATATATATATATATATATATATATATATATATATATATATATATATATAGTAGAAAAACTAAAACTAAAACTAGGATGGCCTTCCAATGCCCCCTTCACATAGTTTTCCCCTGGAATTTTTTTTAATGGACCATACTTGACGAAGTTTTGACTTAATGCAAAGTAGTTTCCTATTTTAATAATTAGCCAAGAAAATAAGTGCTTAAGTTGGTACATATAAATTAACTTATTTAAGTTGGTGCTTATAAATTAATTATTATTATTATTATTATTATTTATATTAAGTAGAATGTTTAAATTGAGAGCCTTACCTAAATTATTAAAACCTTATAAGACTTATCAGTATCTTATTAGACCTATGATGACCTTATCGAGTTGATTAGGCTCTTACTAGATTTATGAAGACCTTACTTGGTTGATCAAGGCTTTCCTTGACTTACTAGACCTTATGTTTGTTTATTTATATGGTATTAGGTTGACTTTTAACATTAAATATCGACATGAAATCACATAGAATAATAATGCTCATTATTTACCTCCATAAATAAAATACAATAACTAAAGAACTAAAATATATCACATGCTTTTAGAATTTGTATCATATTTGTTTGTTTATTTCCTTATGGTATCAGGTTGACTTTCAATCTTAAATATCGACATGAAATCACATAGAATGATAATCCTCATTATTTACCTCCATAAATAGAATATAATAACCAAAGGGCTAGAATATCATATGCTTCTAGAATTTGCATCTCCATAAATAGAATATAATAACCAAAGGGCTAGAATATCATATGCTTCTAGAAATTTGCATCATATTTATTTGGGATAAATTAAGTGGGTTTCATCTACATCATATTTATTTGGGATAAATTAAGGGGGAGGGTGGGTAGTGACCTCTCAGTAGCTAAGCGCTATTGCAAAGATAAGGGTATAGTAAAGGAGCGGGGAAATTAGGTTTTGCTAAGCATTTTATGTCAACCTTTCTCTAGCTAAGCTTTATTGCATGACTACTTTTTGGGATTTGAATATAGTGTCAATCCTACCAGCACTAATTCGAACTAGCCATTACTATTATATTAATTATACATGTGATTCACTACACGCTTGCAAGTGAATAATTATAATGATGAATAATATTTTGGTGATGAGTTGGTTAGACACTAACAATTAGGATTAGATATTGTGAGATGTCAAAGTTATCGACTTTGATCCGATGTTCTATCGACAATCATTGTAGTGGGAAGATTATCTAAATATCTTGACTTTTATTTATTCGGTATTCTTTCATTTGCATCAATTTATGTGTGGCCCCTTATTATAGTAAATTGAAGTTGTGATTAATCTATTGACACTAAATATGTTTGATTCTTGATTAGGTTACTAGTGAAAACGTATCTTTGAAGTTGTAATTAATCTATTTCTTTTTAGTTTATATTGATTATGTTACTCGTGAAAGCGTATCTCTTTGAATTTCTATGAAGTATTTTTTAATGCATGTAATTTGTATGCTTTTGGTAATTAGATAACATTAAATGAAGACACAATTCCATAATTTGGTATTGAAATATTCTTTAATATCACTTTCTATGGAGTTATTCATATTTGTTATCATTTCCTTTACCGAGTTCAAGTATAATATGAATCAATTTGTTAGTGGTTGGAAAGGAACACATGTATTTTTTTTTATAGGGGTACACTTGCATTATTGAGGGTCAATATTCAAGTGAGGGGGTGGTGAATATTACTAGCATACTGGATTGTGAAAGGAATCATTTCAGGATTAAGAAGACTCCAGATTTTATTTTGGATTCTGTCTGTTGGTTCGATGGAGTTGCTCAAAGCCAAGGATTACTAAGCGGAGTTGGGGGCATTCTTAAAACTATAGGAAACTCTACCTATATGTGGACTTTAAATTGTGGGCAGGATACAAACACATGGGCATATCTCTTGGGTTTGTGGGCCTCTTTAACTTTAGCTCATCGATTAAACAACACTCAGTTACTTGTTCTGGGGGACTCAAAGATTGTTATAGATTGGATCAACCTCAACTGCAGCTTAAAAGTTACTAATCGTATGGGATGGATGTCGAAGATCAAAGATCTTTCTCACTCTTTCACGAATATCAAACTTGACCACATCTATAGGGAAGAGAACATGGAGACAGATGCTCTTTCAAAGCTAGCCCTACAGGTCTCGGAAGGAAAGATTCACTACAACAAGTGGCAGGATGGCCACGAGGCCCCCCCACTCTCTTTATGTCTCTATATTTGATTGTCAATTATAGAGGGATGTCACTTATTCCTCTATTTTGGTCCTTCCATTGTTTGTCTATATTGTCGATATTTATCTATCTTAGAGTTTATTGTAATTTTTGGACAATTTGTAGTATCTAGCCACCTATACTCTGTGGGGGTGCGGGATATTTTTCTGTAGTACCTTCTTATATCCTTTTTGGGTCTGCTATCACTATGTCAGTCAACATATCGTATAAGTGTGAGGTGGAATTGACACTTTTAGACATGTATGTATTTTGAGAACAACATATATTAATATATAGAAAAATTTTCTATTGAAAAAAAAATAAATCAATTTGTTAAAAAAATATTAAAAAAGTATTTAAATAAACCAAAAATAAATATTTTTAAATAAAATATAAAATTGATGAAATATCTCTATTATGTGGAGTTATTCCTCTTTATTATCTCTCTAATTACTAAAATGATACAATCCTGAATGAAAATAAAGTTCTTATAAAGATATCCATGATATCTAAGGATATAAGGTAGTACCTTGTGATTGACAACATATTTACTTGTATGATGCCAATAATTTAATGATAAATTGCTTCAATGTATTAACTAGTATGATGCTGCTAAATAGTGAGATACGAAATAGAACAACTACATGTAGAATCAAAGTCTATTAAAATAATTACTTTTAAGGTGTTGTGTCCTTTCTTATGCCTTTTCTAGTTACCAACATGATATGGGCTTGTTTTCTAGTTACTAACATGATATGGGCTTGCATTGAAAAATAAAATGCATTACAAAAAGAATTGTCCTATACTAAGAGCTTATCAAAAGTGTCGAAGAAGTTATGCTTCTATATTACACTACAAGGAGAACACTTTTTAGTAAAGGTTTTTGCGGAGGTTTTAAGTGTAACAAAATTTTGATTTTTTTTCAAAAAAGCCTCCACTACAACCTTTTCTATTGGCCGTGGAGGTTTTAGCAGATGTTCTATATAACTAAAAAAAATTGGGCAGGAAGAGGTTGTAGTGGAGGTTTTTCTTATTTTTAATTTTTTCGGTGTGTTTCTTATCAAGCACTGGCGCAATATTGAAAAACTTACACTGGTATGTTAATATAAGTACAATACTATAATAAAAACACCTAGGACCTTGATTTAATAAAAAATGACCCAATGTGTTTATAACTATTGTGCATTGGTTCCGCCTTTTTCATCGTATGTACAACATCGATGCTCTTATAAATACTAACATCGGTTTCACATTCTTCTCTTATGATGCACTGGTGTGCTTTAGGATTTGTTCACCCCGGTGTAATCAAGTTATAGTTAGCACCAATGTGCTTTAGGATTAGTATGTCTCAGTGCAATTAAGTTATAGTTAATGCACCTCGATGCTTATGTAATTAGTACGTATCGATATGTCAACAAAATTATTTTTAGTATGCATCGGTGCGTATAATATAGTAAAGGCACCGATGCATAAATAATATTTAAATGCATGGTGCGTATAATAAATGCAACACACCAGTACAAATTTTTCTTAGTGCATTGATTAATATTTCAAACATGAGCATCATACAATTTTGAAACGATAAATATTGTTGTACATTATATCATTTACGAAACAATGTTTTTTCTCAATAGTACATACCGATGCGCTATTATAATTAATATGTATTGGTGGGTATGACTCCTCGAAACACACCAATATCTATATTATGACATGCACTTCCTAGTGAGTTCAAAAAAATACAATGCACTGATATGTATATATTTTAATTCATTGTTTTTACAAATTTTCAATTAATTATTTCAAAATCAATTTTTTTTTTATAATAATATTTTTTTATATTTATATTATTGCATTTCGATAATGTGTTATCCAACCAATTAAACCTCTGCTATTTGTATCAATGTAAATCATCCACATATTTTTTTATTGAGGAACACAATATTGTATAACATTCGACAATATAATGAAATAATAAACTCATTTTATTATATATGAATAAGAGACCCATTGTGATACAAAAAGGGACAATGTGAAGGTCTCGTACAATAATCAAATTGTAACCAATTTGTAATTGTTACACTTATTGGTAACATGTCCTCATGCAATTGGGACAATATATCGAGTACATTAAACAAAATCCCTAAATTTTAGAGACAAATATTCTAAAACATACAACTTGTAGTAACATTAAATTATATTGATTATCATTCATCAGTTGAACTGATGACATTTCTCAACCTACGTGGATGCCTCATTTATTCATCATTTGTAGGTGACATTGTACTTAGGTTTTTTAATATAATGTTTTCTTGATGATTGGCTTGCTTTTTATGTTCTTCCCCTTCATCTTCCATCTACAAACACATAACTAAACTGTGATAAGTATATGTACATTTGTATATAGTAGAATTTACATGATTGCGTAAATAAAAAAACATACCTTAGCACCAAATCTTTCATAAACAATATACATTCTTTTGAATCCATGCTTCATAAATTCTCTCAAAAACTCCTTTGATGTCTGCATTCCATACTTTGTTTCCTACATCTTTAATACAACATGACAAAGCATAGTCAATATAATCAATACAAAGTTTTCTTGTTTTTTCATTAATTATAAAACGAGGAAAGTTAAACAACATAGCTACTTACAAATTGTTCAATTAAACTTTCATTCTTCAACATATACTCACAACCCATACTTAACCCATTTTTTATCAATTCATGGGTTGGATTTTCTTTGTATGTTAGCATCTAGTAGAAGACATCCATAGACAATTGTAAATGAATTATTTAAATATAAAGATCACAACAAACATGAAATCTTAAGAAAGATCGAAAACGTAAATACTCACAAAGTTTTTGATCAACAATTTTATTCCTCATCATCCTATCTTATGTGATGAATGGATTCTATTTTTTTTTCTTTTCTGCAACAAAACAATTGAAAATTAGTATTGCATGCGATACTTTAATTCAATGTACAAAAAAGAATTAAGAAATGATTACATACCTTTGATGTACATTGTAGTTGGGATGTCTCCTCTTGAGACAAAATTATGTTCATTTTTTTTAACTTCTTCTTCTACACTTTTTTGGACATCCCTACCGACATGTCTTTATTTTCCCCTTGTTTGTCCCTTGGAATTTTCAAAATCTCCCTGGAAAAATAAATATAAAAATTATTATTTAAAAAAAAAAGATCTCGATGCGTATATTAAGATAATTCACACTAGGGTGTCAAAAATATCTATATGCACCGGTGCATCATACATACCTATACGCATTGGTATAGTATAATAGTGTTGTTGTGAAATTGAAAATGTTTTACAATTTTTTATATTCATCCAGTGCTTTATGAATTAATAAAAGCACGACTTTCTAAATACTATTTATTACGTATTGTTGAGCACTCAAGAAATTTAAGAAATAAAAATTTCCATAGAAAAACAATAAGTTTTCCATTTTAAACTCACAATGGGATTTGTAAACAATGCGCCCCGGTGCGTGTTTCGGTAAAATGTGCACCACCGACTGCGAAAAGTGTTTTTAATAATATTTCAAATTGAAATAAAATGGTTTTGTTTACAAACAAATATGCTATGGTGCGCTTACTTTGTGCCGAGAGCATTGGTCACCATGAAGACATTTTTAAAAAAACAAAAAACCGATAGTAACATGACATGTAATGTTCCCAACTAGGATAGGAGGGAATTTTACATATTTCTGCCCCAAAATTTGTTGTTTCTTCTTATATGAATGTGTTGTTAACTTCATATAGATATTTTTCTCAATGATGAATATTGCCAAACATATATCATACATTCATTACACAAAAATGGAGCAGATAATCATGGCATCTTATTATGGATGGAAAATTCCCCAAATCAGTACAATAATGTCTAATGGTTGTAATAACAGTTGTTGAATACTATTGGACACACAAATATAATGGCTTCCAGGAAAATACACAATCTACTACATAAACACATAAGAAAAACCTGGAATGATGCCAACCTATGGTGTCCACTGATCCAAGGCTCACCAAGACTTACTCTTCTTTTCTCCAACAACGTCGATATGCAATCAACTACCTCATGATCTCCTCACAAAACCGGTTCGACAGATGGATGCAAACCCCCAATCTAGAGAGTTACTCACGATATGATTGTTTGGAATCTAGCGGGGTCTCATGGGACAAACCATTCTCAACCTGTGGGGATTCCCCCTTTCATAGATGCGCTAAACCCTCTTGGCACCTACGGATATGAAACTCAATCTCTTCCTGAAAATCACTACAAAGACCCTGTGCAAGATGATATGCTTCCCAACTCCCTCTAGTATGAAATCAAACACCAAATAAATCCAATGAGAGCTCTGAATGATGCCTCCTCTTGTCTATCTAGGGTGGATATTGCACCACCGAAACTAAACCTGCAGTGGAAGGGTTTTTCCCAAAACCCCAAAGAAATTGCTAGCTACAAGAGCACTCGATAAGATATCAAATCATAATGCCAAGGGGAAGGGTTACTCCTCCATTTATCATTTCTTTGGGCCTAATATGTATTTCCCCCATTTTGACCAAATCAAATCTTCACTTTATTTTCCCTCCAATTCCATTTAAATATATTTGTTTATTTTATTTAATGTCACTTTTAGGATTTGCCATTCGTTTTACCTAGTGACACCAAATAAACCCACTTGAATCCCCTTTTTTATTGTCGACTATAGCCTACATGATTCTTATATGATATTGAGTCATCCTCCATCACAGTTAATTGGAAGGGGACATTACCGTCCTCCCTTCCTAATATTGCTTGTCCTCAAGCAATTCTAGATCAGGGTGCTGCAAGATCTCCTCCCCTTCGTAGGTAGCATATTTTGCGGGAAATCCTCTCCATACAACCAAGTACTCTTGAATGAACCTGCTCCTTAGCCTCGATTCCATGACATAAAAAATCCTCTTGGGAGATAGAACCAACTGTCCCTCCTCATCTAGTGGAGGAAGATCTATCGAAGCGCTGACCTGTTGTTCCAATGCCTTCTTGAGTCATGATACATGGAAGGTATTTTGGATCTTGTCACCCTCTGGTAGCTCCAACTCGTATGCTACTTCCCTGAGTCTCCTGATCACTTTGTAGGGCCCGTAAAAGTGGGGCTTAATCTTCTCTACACCACTCTTCTTTAAGGATAACTATCTGTATGAATCCAATCTGAGAAAGATAAGATCTCCAAGTTCAAAGTTGCATTCTACCCCATGTCTATCTACATACATCTTCTGTTGATTTTGAGTGTCCTGTAGATTCTCCTTCAGGACTCTTAATATGTCCTGACTTTCCTGTAACCACTCCTTGGACTTAGGAGCTCAACTCTCTCCAAAATTCAAATCCATAAAATATGGAGTTTCATAGCCATACAATGCCTAGAACGGGCTCATCCTAATGGAAATGTGATGAGGGGTGTTGTATAAATGCTCCCCAAGATGAAACCATTTTATCCATGGCCATTGTTTTCTTGACACATAGTTCCTTAAGTACCCCTTGATCTATTTTTTTACTATCTCAGTTTGTCTGTCTGTCTGGGGGTGATAGCTAGTGTTGGGTGTTAACTCTGTCCAGGATATTGTAAAAATATCCTGCCAAAACACACTGAGAAACCTGCTATATCAGTCATTGACTATGTTCCTCGGAAGGCC
The DNA here is from genome assembly GCA_010110895.2 of Picea sitchensis. Classification (NCBI taxonomy): domain Eukaryota; kingdom Viridiplantae; phylum Streptophyta; class Pinopsida; order Pinales; family Pinaceae; genus Picea; species Picea sitchensis. The sequence continues at coordinate 36,421 of SNQJ01S0016304.1, read as the reverse complement.
ATGGAGTCTGAACACCTCCATGAAGAATAGATATGTTACTTGAGATGCATTGTACTCTATAGGAATAACAAAGAAGTGCACATATTTATTCAACCTATCCATTACCACGTAGATATAGTCCCTGCCCTGCACCTTTGGTAACCCTATTATGAATTCCATGGAAATACTTTCCCATTTCTGCTCCAGAATCGGTAATGGTTGAAGAAATCCTGCAAGATGTGTGAACTCTGACTTGTTCTACAAACAAGTCATGCACTCCCTCACATGATGAAGTACATCCCCTTTGAGACGCTTCCATGAGAATCTCTCCTTCACCTACCTATAGGTCTTCAGATACCCCTGGTGCCCTGCCAGAAGTGCATCATGTGCTTCCCTCAAAATATTATCCTTGAGTGTGGACCCATGGATAAGATAGATCATGTCTTTGTAGTATATGATGTCATCTACTACCCTATACCTATCATCCTGAATAATTCCCTCCATCAACTGACAAACAAAGGTATTCTTGGAGTATTCCACCAAGAGAATGGACTTCCAGTCTACTGAGATCTCTATCATGGAGAAGGCTATAGGTCTCCTGGATAAGGAATAAACAAATATATTCTTCTTTCCCTTTACATACTCAATGTAGAAATCATATGCATGTACCTTACTCACCCACATCTTCTGCCTCTCATTAAGGTTCCGCTGCTCCAAGAAATATATCAAGTTGTTTTGGTTAGTCCGAACCACAAAGCGTCCTCCGACCAAGTACTGTATGAATTTGGCCAATGCATTCATGATGGCCAACATCATCTTATCATAGACCGGGTAGATCTTCGTAGGATCCCTTAGCTTCCTATTCTATAAATCTATCAAATGTTGGTTCTGCATCAATACTTCTCCTATCCCTTCACCATATGCGTCACACTCCAGGACACAAGGCTGTGTAAAATATGGGAGTGTTAATAATGCTAAAGTGCTCATGACATTCTTCATTCTGGTGAATGCTACCTATACATCCTTTGACCATTGAAATTCCCCCTTCTTGGTGAGGTCTGTTAATGACGAAGCCAATTGTGAAAATCATTTCAAAAAGCATATGTAATAGCTACATATCCTAAGGAATCCTCGTAGATATTTGAGTGACCTGGGGATGGGGCAGTCTAATATGGTTTGGATATTCTCTTGATGCACCTTTACTCCCTCAACACCAATCATGTGCCCTAGATAGAGGATCCATGTCAACCCAAACTCACACTTTTCCTCCTTGGAAAAAAGGGATTGTTCCTCCATAATGGCAAGGATCTCATCCACATGCTTTAGGTGTTCCTCCCATGTCCTGTTGTAGATGGGAAGATCATCAAAAAACACTAGTAAAAATTTCCTCAATTGTTTGTTGAAGATATGGTTCATGCATGTATGAAAGGTAGCTGGTGCATCATTCAACCCAAAGGGAATGCCTAGAAACTCATAGTGCCCATAGTGATATCTGAATGCTATTTTATGGATATCCTCCTCCCTGACCTAAATATGGTGGTATCCTAATCAAAGATCAATATTTGAGAAGTACACTGCCTCATGCAGCTCGTCGACAAGCTCATCAATCCTAGGTATCGATTTTTGATGATCTTCTTGTTTAGTGCTCTACAGTCTATGAACATCCTCATAGTACCATGTTTCTTCTTCACCAATACAACTGATGAAGAGAAAGGACTAGAGATAGTATTGATGTTCCCCATCTCTAGAAACTCCGTTATGGCCTTCTCTATTTCATCATTGAATATTTTAGGATGCATGTAAGGAGTGGTGATCACGGTCTTCGACCCCTCTTTGAGCTCAATGACATGCTCAAATCCTATGTTAGGTGGTCTCCTTGCCGACAATGGTTCAAACACTCTCTCATGGTTTCCAAGCAATGTTTGGATGTCTGCAGGGTAATGCTAGCATTATTATGATGTCTTGTCCATGGTGATCAAGCACTCTGTTGTGAAAGCCACATCCTCCTAAAAAGGGCCTCCATTAGCGGGTTAGACACGATCATGGGGAACTTGTCGACATACCTCTCAGGATGACTTGTTGTCCACCCTTTTCCTTGAAATCCATCCTCATGTCCTTATAATTCATGGAGATATCTCCCAGAGAGTATAACCATTGAACTCCTAGCACCACATGAGTATCTACTAAATCCACAATGTAGAAGTCATCAATCAACGTGTATCTACCAAAGGTTACTTCTAGTCCTATGATCCTCTAAGTACACATCATGTTGTACCCATCTACTACTACCACATTGAATACCTCAAAATCTTCTGCAGGGATCTTTCTCTTGGTGACAAGTGAAACATCAATGAAGTTGTGGATGGCCCCACCATCCACCAGTGTCATAACCCTCTTTCCTTTCACAATGCCTTTGACCCTGAAGGTATAATATTTAGGGACTCCTTAAAGGGTAGAAATGGTCACTCCTTTAGGGATATATTGTAATGGAACCTACTCTATAGTCTACAATGGCTCACCATTGTCCTGCCCAATATCTTTGCCATCATTTCCATCCTCCTCGTTGGAAACTAGTTCAATGTAACAGACTTTACCTTTGCCCATACATCTATGACCTGGTTCCAATGGATCTTTGCAACTAAAGAAAAGTTTGTTCTTTCTTAGGTCTCTCCAAGTCTCCTCATCCATCCTTTACTTCCCTGTCCATGAATTCTAGGGAAACTTATCTCCTTACCTCCTTAAGGGATGAAGGATTTTGTTGGTACCTTCTTGTTGACTGCATCCTTCATGTCTTGGGTTCTCATGATGGCCTTATGCAATGTGGTTGGCCTAAATTACTTCACCCATCCTCTCAGGGGTTTAGCTAGACCTTCTATGAATAACATCACCAATCTTTGCTAAGAGATATTTGTCACCAGAACTTCCATCCTCTGAAAATATGTGATGTATGCTTCTGGTGTACCTGTCTATCTCAATTGTGCCAACTCCATGAAGTGTATCTCATGGTCCTTCTTGTCAAACCTGTCCATCAAAATCTGAGTGAAGTCCACATATGAAGTGATGTTGGCATGTACTAATGTTACCAGCCCATGTTACCACCATTCGTGAGCTTCTCCTTCCAAATGAAGGGTGGCATACTTGATTGCCTCAAATTCGTTCATTGGATTAAGTTGGAGGTAAGTGTCCAAATTATGTACCCAGGCCCTAGTTGTGATCTTTGTAGACCCATTGAAGGGTGGAATAGTCAACCTTCCCACCTTACGCATGAGCTCAAAGTTCTATGGGTTCTGTGCTCCTTTGTTCCCCTCCTTCATACTACATGTATGTTTGAGATTGCAAAAGTATCTATGGGAAACTTTTTTCAAGAATATCTTCATCTATCATCTCGTATTCCTCATATGAGGTGTTAATATCAATCCCCTGATCCAGTTTCTCCTATGATTCTATAGGATTCCCTATCAGGAACTATGATAATAAAGAATTGGGGATCTTTAGGCTCTTTCTATGAGTTCGGGTATGGTTATTATTACTCTCCCTGTATATTCTATCACCCCAATGGGATCCACTGGGTCCATCTTGACCTATACCACTTGATGACAATTAAAATCGCAATGATGAATACTGGCTACAAAGGATTTCTAATATCTATTATTTATTTATGATAATAATAATTAACTAGTAGGTGGGACCCCCCTTGTAGACTAGAGGAACTATGATGGATGTGTTGCACTTATATGTTTATTGCTGCTATGATAATGCCTACATGGTCTTCTACAGTTGGTGATGCAAGTCTTGGTTTCATTGGTATGACAACATGGTTGGTTGATGTATTATTGCTAAATGTTGTTGATGTTCACTCACAATACATGGCAATGCTATGGATATGGGGATTATGTTGTTTTACGAGTGTTATGTTATGTTATAACATTGATTAATAATCTTATACATGATTTTATGCCAAAAGATAATATGATGATATGGGAGCTTGATCAAAACAAAAAGGAAAACAATATGGATAAGTCCTAAGGCTATGACAAAAAGATTATATATAAACCTTGAATGCATATATAATAGTGACAAATGGGAAATGATGGACCTAGATTTTATACCATGCATTTTTGGTTAAGGAATGATATGAAAAGCACATATGGTAATGTTAACATATGGTTATTATTTCGATATGTTTTGGGTGGCGCGCTATACAATGGATATGGCATTGAATTCATAGATTGGATATGGCATTGAATTTATGGTTGATGTTATGGTACTGGAATGACTAGTACATTGAATTGAATAGGGCCAGGTGAGGAAGCGACGTGCATTTATTGCACGTCACTCCAAATCACCCTCGAGCCTGTCACCCTAGCCATAGTTTCATTTGGCTCTGTTGTTTGTGGAAGCTCCGCAATTTTAGGTTTTGAAAGGAAAAAAACCAGGCCAACTCTTCCTTGAAGCGATTTTTCTAGGTATGGCCCCTTTCTTTTCATCCATGATGGTATCTCTGTATTATGAATCAAATTGTGGCTCAGGATTGCATGAGTTTTGTGTTTTTCTTGAGTTTTGACTGGGTATCAATGTTGTGTTTATGATGTTCTCTGTGATTACTGTGGAATGATGGCATTTTGAAAGAAAGGAATGGGTGTTATTTCTTTGTAAAGCCCCTACATTGGTTATTAGTTAAAATAAATGATGATCAACTTGGGTTTTTATTCTTGTTCTCTATGAAAAATGATGACAATAGTGCAACAAGATTTGAGTTTTATTCGTGTAGGGTTTTTGCACCATTATAGGTATTAGTGCTATCACCCCTTTTCGTCTCGGTTGTTGTTGTGATTCATTCTCCAGGTTGAAATTAACTTTCGACAGTGGTATTGTTCTTTCTCTATTTGGCCGAGCCCCGAGCTATTATTTGTTATAGAGTTTTCGTCACTGTCATTGGAGCTATGATATATCTATTGTAGTGGTTGTCTGATATGTTGGTAAGCGTCACTTTCAAAAAATTTCGAAGGTTATAGACTTCTTTGGTGTTTGGAAGAGACACGGTCTCTCTGTGTCTTCGAGGATTTTCCTTGTTTAAACCAACCCTTGTTTCCTCTTTGCAATAAGATTTTAAGAGACATCTGCATGTACCTAGTTTGTTGAGTTCAAATTTTTTGTTTATACTCGGGCACTTTTAAGATTTTGGGGTTATAAGTTAAAAGAGCGTGGTGTTTTCAAAAGAGCACGACTCTATGTTCTTCCAAGAATATATTTGATTACCTATGGTTGCTTCTCGATGATAACTTCTTTTAGGAGGTAAAATGATTACAATCTCTCTGTGTTTTCAAATATTAAGCACACTGTCATTACATCTCTGCAATAAAGTTTTAAAGAACCTCACTTGGTTCTATTGAGCCTGATTTATTTATGTTCTCCTCAGACAACTTTTTTTCTCAGTCAAGATTTTGATTACAAGTTAAATGACTGGTGTTTTTTAAAAAAGAGGGCATAGGCTCTCTGACTTTAGAGACCATCTCTTGATCGAGTCTCTATATTTCCTCTCCGTGATAATTTTGTTTTGGAAAAAAAAAGGGTATGGATTACCTACAACCCGAGAACTTTCCACTTGGTTGATTTATGGTTTTTCCACTCATTGTTGTGTTAAATCTTAGCACGTTCATGATTCCATTTAATTTTCAAAGGAACCTGTGTGTGTGATTGGTTCATCAAATGTGATATTGGTTCCGTCAATATTGAAAGACACACCTGTGTATGGTTTTGTTCTCTTCACACATTATATGGCTCTGCTTTTTGTTGATAATTTATTTTGAAAGGAAGTTTGTACATATGTTAATGCACATGGATATCAAGCTCAGGGCTACATGTTTTTGGTTAAAATGTTATTGTTGAATCAAGATTGGTGTCGATGATTATATTATTGTTGACCTGTGTGTGATTAAATTGGGCTTGATTGTTTTTTGGATGACAGTGGACCATGTCAGTCAGTATTGGAAGTCGACTGTTGGTGGTTAATATTGGGTATGTTATTATTTCATTGCAAAGGATGATCATTGGATATGGATAATTGGAATCACCATGTGTATTATATCTTGTTTTGTTTTTAAGAAAATTGGAGCATGCAGGACTGTGTTTCGAATAGTTATGATGTTGGCAATGATGTAATATTGTGTTGCATGGATATGGTATAAGATGCAAGGATTGCTATATTTGAATATATTATGGGCAATTGAATTGTTTTCTTTATTGAAGATAACACAAAATCTGTATGTAAATAGGGGACAGTTAAATGATTTTGCTTAAAATGGATACTTTTTGGATTGTATTTGGAACATAGTTATGTTTGTTGTTTGATTTAATTTATTTTATGAACAATATCCATTTTATTCCCTCTCATATTCTCACTTTTTCGTTCATTATAACCCCCTCACGATCCCAAATTCATTTTTACACGCCCTGTTCAATAAAATAAAATTAAAACTTGGTATGACAGTGGTAAAAGATGACACAGAGATAGATGACAGCTGATATATTTTGGTATTGTTTGCACAGTCGGTTATTTAATGAATTATTGAGAAGTACTCGTGCTATTACTCCCTGTAATAATATCACTTTTTCTCTCATTACAATCCACCTAGATATCCCATGAACCCTATTTCACCCCCTGCCCATTTCGAAATTATTAAATAAATTTTATGGATTGAATTGCATGGGTCTTATGTTAATTTCTGAGCCAAAATTTGTTTCATAGAAAGAGAATGTCATGTATGGTCTGTTAAGGGCTAGTTTCTAATAAATTGTTGAATACAGGATGAGTTTCTTTAGTAGAGGAAGTCATGGCAGAAACAATAGGAGAAGTGGTAATTGGAATAGAGGGCCTAAAAGGCCTAGATTCGCAATTCATTTCGATGCCGATCCTCAGGAGTTGAACCAACTTTTTCAAGCTGGGTTTTTCAGTTGGATTGGGCAAGGGACAATTCAACCTAGACCATAGAGGCCTCCCTTCCAGCCCCAAAATATTCCTGGTATCCCCGTGCCTCCCCATGTATCTATGCAACCAAAAGTTCTCGAGAATGATGGATGGCATGAGATTTCTCATCCGACAGTATCCCATGATCGTGGCTGGATGATCCAAGTGGATATTGGTGGCCACCCACCTTTTCCATCTGGCTCAAAACAATTTTCTGTCAATTTTGGAAATTTACTATTTTTGATATTCCCATATTTGAAGGACATATAGATGCAAATGCCCTCGAAAAATGGTTAAATATGATAGAAGGTTATTTCTCTGATCATAATTTCTCCGATAGGGAAACAATCACCTTCACACTCCTTAAGGCTCTCCCCCATGTCAAACATTGGTGGGAAACTTACTGAGAGAAAAGTTCCACAGAGGAGTCTGGAATATATGGGGCCGATCCCACTTGGGATTTTTTTGTTGATGATGTAAATGAATTGTATTAACCTGTTGGAAACTATGAGGAACAATACATGATATGGACCACACTACAGCAAGAGAGGG
>SNQJ01S0016303.1:195364-211572 GCA_010110895.2 Picea sitchensis | reverse complement strand
ATGTCGGGAACATATCGTGACCGTCGGATTGCCTAACTACAAATGCATACTAATGCATACTAAAGAAACACACTTTTACCTAACGACATATTAGACCAAGTAGATCTTAACTAACTCCTAAGTGTCTAAATATCCTAACATATATTTGGAAATTTTCCAGACCATTTTAATCAACGAGGTTGTTTCATGACCCCAATCTCACAACTTATCTCAAATCCCAAAATAAATCATTAAACAACTCATTTTTAACCTCCACGGGAAGAGCACAAAAGAAATTTGTAGCCTAAGTTAGGATCTTGGGGATAGGCATCCAAATAAATCCCCATTATCATTTTTCATTAAAACTTGAAAGTTGCGAAATAGGATACTAAATCCTCTAAATCAAGCATTCATACACCATAAGGTAGGGGGATACTCGTAAAGGATTAAAGGTCAATGTCTAGTTGTTTTGTGCATGCCTCCTTGGGTCACCCAAACCTTGGAAAGCATCCAACCTGTAACTCATTTCTTAGGCCAAAAATCTAAATGCCATTCTTGATGGAGGTAAATTAGTGTCCAAATCTAGGTTTTCCACCCAGGTGGTGGTTATGGGATGAAATTGCACCTCAATCAGATTTTGAACGGGTATTGGGAAATATCACCAATAGTTTTGGTATATGCCCCCTTCACCCCTCATTATAACTGATTGATTCATACTTTCACTAGTTCATCTTCCGGTGGGTTCACACCCCATTATTGGGTGCATTAGGAAGTCCCAATGCTATTTTGAAAGGAAGGACATTACGTCTTTTAGGATACATGCATCATTTTTCTTCCCCCACATGCACAAAACCCAAACTACCCTACATTGTTACTTGTTTATTTGTTTTATGTATGATCATTGATTACATGCAACTATAAATGACTTTGTCGAGATAGTCCAAAACTATAAAACGTCATTGTATATTTATTTCTCTCATCACAACTCATACACTTTTTTTCTAGTCGAGTACCATAGGGAAACCACAGAATCTGTGTTGGTCTTGACCCTCTAGTAGCCCTTCCTCTTTAGGAATTGTCTCTCAAACCCTCAGCCACCATGGAAATACCAAAAAACCTACCATTTATAGCCCCATCATCTTCTTAATTTGGGAAAACTTGGGCCCCATCTCCTAGTTATATTGATCATCCACCACTCACAAGGAATAAGAAGAGAAACATCCACTATCAGTGCCCACGACATGGGGTAAATGCTTGTACAAGTAGGGGCACTCATAGTTCCCACTAGAAATACAATCAAACCAAGCATATATGTACCACCCATACATGAACTAATAACCCTTTCCCTTTTTGTGAACTCTATGGTCACCCATCTCATCAGTTCCCTGAACTCACTCCAAAGCTAGTCCAAGTAGTTCATTTGGAGTGCATGCAACACAATAAACTTAGTAGTACTCATTACACTACTTCGACCTTCCCCCTCCCCCAACATGCACCCATTACTCCATCAGGTGAGGTTCCATGCATCTCGACATCATTTATTACCCCTCAAATGGGTAACTCCCCTTCACACCCAATCCACCTCACAACTGAGACTCAATCATTAGATAGATTTGGGGGAACTTCTTCCACATCTAGTACCATAATGTTTACTATACCTTATCCTTGTAAGGAAAATGGAATTTTATACCCACAACCATCATGAACCATCACCATTGATTGGGATCAACTTACCCAAGCATGACTACCATCTTCTACCCCATTTCAAATACGGAGCATTGTTAAAAACAATATGATTTATTGGTGTATTATAGATTATGGGACATCCTCATGTATTATGTCCTCATCGACTTCGAAACAACCAGGTTCTCCTACTCTTGTCCCATCAATGACTAAGTTAAGAGCCTTTGATGGTATACTGTGTCCCCCCTTAGGGAACTTACCTAATCTCCCCATTGAGTTGAGAGGTAAGATGGTTTTGACCAATGTTGTGGTCATGACTGGTTCGGTGGATTACAATATTTTCTTGGGCTATGATTTAATATACTCCATGAATTTTTTGGTGTCTTCACTCTTTCGAGTCGTGATATTCCCACATCGGGGACACATTGTCACCATTGATCAAATCTCCTATTTTGATTCCCCCCATAAGATTATCATAATAGAATCTCACCTCATGATCCAAAATGGATTTAGGAAGACCTAAAAAACAAAGTTCTTGGAATTAGACGAAACAAATTCCATTGTGTCGGACTCGTCGTGCTGATTTCATCCATATATTGTTTTCCAAAAATGAACACCATATGCGAAAGTTATCGTGTTCTGATCGATTTCCCAAACATGCAAAAAAAGTCAAATTCAACAGTCAATAGGTCGTACTGTTGACATCAGTAGTATGTGGCAGTGACGTCAACATGATTTCATGATGACATCAGCAGGGACATGTGGCAACACCAGGATGTGACATGTGTCACTCATTTTTGGCATTTTCAGGATGAGTTGGCACAGTACGGATTTGACATGTGGACTGTACGGACACTGACGTGGCAGTTTGTATGCTGATGTGACCCAATGACAGTCTGACATGTGGAGGTACAGATGATAGGTGGCAGTGGCATGGCATTGATCGAGCGACTGACTGTACAATAAGATAGAGTTATGTGGTGCCAAGTGGCAGGCTCTGGGCTCGACACGTGTCATACGACGCTAACTGGGCAGATGTGTTGGCAGGTTGACATGGTGGTCCACTAGGAAATTGACTATGTTGGTGACTGGACTATACGATCCAATCACAGGGTGAAACGTGGCATAATCACAGGGTGCCATGTGGCACCCCAGATTTAGCCAATAATGACTGGGTCAAAAAATTGGTATAGCCTCTGTGAGACTCAAACCGTCGACCTCTCCTCCACCAACAACTTCACCAAAGAGCGCTAACCACCAGGGCACATGTGGGACTTGTTAATCCATGTGGAAAATATAATACTTGAATTTGATTTGCTGCGGATTTCGGGGGATAAGCCCGGTCGGCGGGGGTTAGCATTGGCCACATGAGCGCATACGACCAGGAATCCCAAAATAAAGGGGCATGGACCTAGGTACTTAACCCTAGATTTGGCCATATGGCATTCCATACGACCTGGAAAGGGGGCTAGACCGGAGGAATAGGGCATCAACACTCAACATTTGGCCATATGGCATTGCCATGTGACCTAGAGCCCGGATACAGAGGGGCGTGCCTACATTTTCCCAAATATAGTTTTTTTAACCATATTATATAATTTTTAATGATTTTCAGCCTGATTTTTAATGGATTTTGGCCATTTTGGGGGGATTTGGAGCCTAAAAAGAGGCCAAATCTTGGGGAAAAGTTGGGATTTGATTCTCAATTCAGATCCTACATAAACCAAAGGTTTCTGTAAGTAAGAAAAGGTTCAGAAACATCAAAATTATGAAGAATTGTAAAGCATAAGCCATTTTTATGCAAGGAAGTCATTGAGGAAGCGAACTTTGGAGGCCATTTCCGAGAGCTATGCTCAACCTTTTTTAGTGTCATCGGTTGTGTTGGATTCTTGAGGTTGAACAGAACACATCCAGAACATTTTGTAATCCATTTGAGATACTTTTGATGTAATTTTTCAGCATTGAAGATTAATAAGAAATCCTCCCCCACTGAGACAAAGGCTCAAAGACGTAGGAAACCTTGTCGAACTCCGTTAATAATCTTGGCATTATGTTTTTTTGTTCTTAATTTTTAATTTAATTTCTATATTCTTTATTATGGCTGCAACATTCTTTCATTAATATATCCTTCCTCATTTAAGTTTTTGAATGGTAATTTAACACATGCTTAAAACTCAACCAAATCTTTAAAAGATCATTTCAGATCACCTCATGTTTTTCACATCGATTCCATGCACTATGCGTCCACTGTCACTAGTCATGCAACATCTAATCCGCTTAAAAATGATCCCATTGCTCTAGAACCACCTCCTCACAACTTAGGCTTAGAGGTTGGGTGGATTCATTCAACCTTGGGGGCACCCATGCTTATTTATTCCCCCAATCAAAAGAGAAACCATGATATCTCAACTACGTTTTTCTAGAGGATGAAGAATCATTTGAGTCTACTACTTTGCTCAATGGTATTAGTGATAACCTCCATCTAGGTTCTCATATTGACTGTTAGCAGGGTCCTAACAATTCAATTGGTGCACCCTACGATATTATTGAAAATGTCATCACTCCCTTTCAAACAAGATCATATCTTATCATTGATAAGGATGTCATGGACTCTAGTTCCATGCATACCAATCATGCCAATATAGGATATGTTTCCACACAGATTAAATTCCCAAACCCCCCTATAGATATTACATAAAATAATGGAGCCAATACACTATTTCAGATCCTCTTTGGTAGATGTTCAACTTTAAACTGCCTGTTATTTTACCTTTGGTCCATAATCTTGGGTATTTGGAAACAACCCTTACCCCAATACTCATATCATAATACAAGGGGAAGTACCACTTCCCACCTCGATCTCATAAGACCTAACTCTCGACATTGTTATCTCAAAAACTGTAGGTTGGGAAAATACCGACCCAATCCACTGGATGGCGACAACAGTGGGAGGTATTACCCACTTTCACCTTAGATAAACCCTCCCTCGCTTCTGTGAAGGAAGACTCCAACACAAGGGAGAGTCTTGGGTGACCCTAGGGGGAAATGAAACGAAAAGTGAGAGTATGGAAGTAGAGCCCCTATAGGTCAAGATACTAAAATAAAAAAGGCTTGATAACGAGTTTTGAGGATGGAGGATGGTTTTCAAAGCCTTGAGTAATTGCACCAGAGTGTTACACCTACCCGAGACAAGACAAATAACTAATATACAAGCTTAAATGTCATAGGGACAAGAAATTGAAGCTTGCTTTCCTAAATTAGAGAAGTAAATATATATATATATATCAGCGATGGAATCAATCATTTACTGCAGAAATAACCATAAAAATATCAAGTAATTATTGGATAATGAAGCACTGAACCAATAGATACCTTTCCAATACTTTAGCAAAAGTTTCAATGGAGAATCAGGCTACAAAGAGATATTTTTAGAGATTTTTCAGAACAGGCAAATGGCTGTAGAAAAAAATTTCTACAGCAGCAAATTTTAACCCAAGAAACTATCCAACAACTTTCCCAACAATAACCAATATCAAGTAGATAAACAATAGCAACTTGCCAACTATTCTCAGTCGTAAAAGAGTGAGAAATTAAGCCTGAAAAAAGAGAGTATGCAGCAGCCCTAATGGTCGTAGAATAAGTTTGTAATAGCAGAAATATACCCTTGACCAATCAAAATTCCCTAGTGGCTCAAGCAACCTTAAGGCATAAGGAAAAGCTTCCAACTTAGACAATTTCAATATATTGTAATTCTACGTATCCCAATGCATTTTGATTGTATTTCTCCAATGGAAGAGATTAATGCCTTTAACTATTGGGTTATGGAGTCTTTAAAAATAAAAGAACTAGTTGTGCTACCTCCTTTGGGTTTTAATCCCTTTTACTCCCCAAGTTAAGCGAAACTAGCTAAGGAAAACCCTAGGAGGGTGTAAACCCTTTTACTCCTCTTAGTATTCCTTTGTGCAAAAAAGTATTCCAAGACAATTATGTTGGGCTTAGTGGGCTTGTATTACATTATACTCCTCAAAATATTAGCAAAATAACCTTGTGACCAGGAAAACAAGAAATAACATGAAATATTCCTTACCTAGTCCAAACATTAACAAGATAAACTCCTTTTAACCAAGAAAATCCACCATCAAAAAATAAAAAAATAAAAAATACCCTCCAAGAAAGATAGTGCCTTACTTATTCATACAATAGCCAAAGAAAACCGTATCAAGAGATAGTAGCAAGGGATATAGAAAAAAATTCCCAAGTAGGGCGCAAATTTCAGCCAAGTATCCTCTCCAAGATGGGAGAGTTATGATGAAAAATAAAATAGAGATGATCTCTATTTATACAAATCCTATAAACATAGTTTGTCCACAACACTTAGCGTAAAACACAATAAAAGGGGTCAACATCCCTTATCTTTCCCCTTTACAAAAATAATATTATTTAATTCATACTTTGCACATAAAAGAAACCCTAGAAACATGACATCACCCTCTTTTTGGGCATCGTTTGGCACTTTTGGTCAAGTCGTTGAGTTGGAGAAGGAAAGGCTAGGCCTTCAAAGGCCAGTAGTCTTCAACCAAGATGTTTCTTCCACAATCCATGGGCTTATTCCTTCAAAATGTTCCAAGTGTCCATAATCACCACCAACCTATCCCTAGGTGACATCAAGCCCCCAAAAGGTGATGTTTTGTCCCTTTCAAGCAAATCGTTTGGCATGTAGGGGGTGGGAAAGATCCTCCAAGGTGTCCTCTAGGCCTCCAAAGTAATGTCATCATAATATAGAATGTGGGAACTTGGAATCCAACATGTGGGCTTCAATCCCCAAGGAAGCACAAGCTAGGCTTGTTCTTCCAAAATTGTCCACCAACTAGGTCCTGCAAAGACGAATGGATACGCCCTCCAAGGATCTCAAGTCAAATGCATCATGATGAGTAAATCAAATCAACAAAAGAGCCATCTAAGCAAGTACATCTAAACCACCTCATCAAAATAAAAAAGTGCTCAAAGACCCTATGTAATTTGCCAAGTTTGGGTATGGGAGGGTTGACAAAATGACCTATTGGGTGAATCATACCTCAATTTTAGGGGTGTTTCCCGAGTGGACGTTTCCTTAAGTCATGTGGATGAGTTTACATGTATGGGGGGGGATTTTTTGGCATGGGATTCATGAAATACAAGGGGTTGTAGTGTCTCATTTATGGGTGCCTTTGTAGAGGGTTTGTTGCACCTTCGTTTTCAATGCAACCTTTTTCCAAGCCCATTTATTGATTTTTGTTATTTTAAGATGTTTCCAGGTTGAATCCAAAGTGGGGCTTCTACCTGAGAATGAAAAATTATGCCCACCTTGAATCTACCCTAGTCACATCATGCTTCCCCAATTTGAAATCATATGTGGGGATTCTACCTAAGCATTAAAAATAGTTCCCACACATGCTCCACCTTGGTTGGTGTTTTGTTATTAGTTATTTTTCACGGGTCCCATCAGTTTATTATGAGAGACATTTCATTGTCCTTAGGATCCATGGGTGATCATCTAGAAGGTTAATGATTGGATTTTATCTTTTTCCAGCTACAAGCTTCTGGGCCTTCATCCCATTCTTCCCATGAAATGAGGGATAACCCCTTATTGGGTCAGTATACCCGAAAATCCAAAAAGGTAAGGAGATGAGGGGGTGAAGTGTGGAAAATGAAAATTATGGTCGAGAATGGCACGATGACTCATCAAGAGGACATCCTAGTAGAAAACCTATCCTTAAGGGTGACCCACTTACTAGGGCGCAATGTCAACCACCAAAGTGAAACAGGGCAAAGAGCATAATGTCTAAGAAACTGTTACATAATCAAAAGTAGTAATAGATGCAAAAAAATCAAATGCCTCAAAAATTGAAATGACACTCACTATAATACCTAATTTGTACCTCACGGAGAAAGACCCAATGTCTTTCGGAAGCCATTTGATGTGGTGGATACAGTTGTGATGAACCTGGAGTTGTGGTGGCGAAGAAGGTCTCTTCCTGTGAAAATGAACACTCCTAGTCAAGTTGTCTCTCGGTACTCCATGTCTGCAACCTGAGGGACTCGGAAAATTATCTCCTTAGTTATCCATAGGAGTTAGGGATAATAGAAACAACACCAACTCACAATATACCCTTCAAGGGAACCATTAAAGCACCACATTACATCCAGTGCCCCAAGAAATCATGTGATTACAAGCCACATGGCCTAATTAGAATGATCCACTAAGATAGTTTCATTTATTCTTGTGGCAAGTCCCTCTTAGCCTTGGTCATTTTTAATTACCCCCATCAGGGAAATGCAACCTCTTTTAGGGAGTTCCTTCTTCAAGAACCCATCATTCCATGGCCTCCTTCAGGGAGTTCATTTTCCAAGAGTTCATCATTCTATGACCTCTCTTAGGGAGGGCCTTGTTTTGGAACCCATCGTAACCTGGCCTCCTTCAAGGAGTTCCTTTTCTAGGAACTCATTTTTGTGTGGCCTCCCTTAGGGAGTGCCTCCTTTAGGAACCCATCATTCCATGGCCTCCTTCAGGGAATGTATTTTCCATGAAATCATTGTTTCATGGCCTCCCTTAAGGAGTGCCTTGTTTGGAAACTCATCATTCTTTGGCCCCCCTGAGGGAGTTCCTTTTCCAGGAACCCATTGTTCCTTAGCCTCCCTTAGGGAGTTCCCTGTTCGAGAACCCATCATTTTTTGGCCTCCTTTAGGGAGTGCCTTTTTCAGGAACCCATCATTCCTTGGCCTCCATTAGGGAGTGCATTTTTCAAGAAACCATGGTCCCTTGGCCTCCTTCAAGGAGTTCCTTTTTAAGGAACATATTGCTCCTTTTTCACCCATAGGGAGTGCCTTGTTCATGAACCCATGGTTGTCTGGCCTCCTTCATGGAGTTCCTTTTTCAGGAACCCATCATTCCTTGGCCTCCCTTAGGGAGTGCCTTGTTTGGGAACCCATGGTTCCCTAGCCTCCTTCAGGGAGTGCCTTTTTCAAGAACCCATCATTCCTTGACCTCCCTCAGGGAATGCCTTTTTAAGGAACCCATCGTTCCTTGGCCTCCCTTATGGAGTTCCTTGTTCGGGAACCCATGGCTCCTTAGCCTCCTTCAAGGAGTTCCTTTTTCAGGAACCCATCGTTCATTGGCCTCCCTTAGGGAGTGCCTTGTTCGGGAACCCATGGTTCTGTGGCCTCCCTCAGGGAGTGCCCTTTTCCAATAAATCATCATTCCCTAGCCTCCTTCGGGAAGTACCTATTCTAAGAACTCATTATTCTTTTGCCTTCTTCTAGGAGAACAAAAAATTTCTTCAAGGGACCATTTTTCCTGCCAATGTTAAAAAGAACAGGTACGCTTACTCACTATCAATTTTATCACATAGTTGTCATATGTTCTTTATCAACAAATATTTTTCACATCGAGTATTTGGTTTTTTTTGTGTAGTAAGAAGACTTATAGCCCGTTCAATTTTGGTTGTCATATGGCCCCTTCAGGTATATATTCAACACTAGCATGCACTCAATCCCTCTGTAAAAAAATGCATATCACATTCATACCACTCGACATTTACCATTAGGATCCATACATCTGGCTCTGTGGTACCCTCACCTTTATTTAATTTAGGTAGTGTCACCTAGTAGAATTCTCACCTCCATGAGTCATCCCACAAATATTTTCCCATGGAAAATTGACACTCATGTTGTTCTATCCATTAGGATTGGGAGTCCTGGTAGCTCTACACCCCAAAGTAACAACCACATACTTATGCTCATCATCATTATCCCTCCATATCATCCAACATCACTTGACCATCTACAAGTTCATACTTAACTCACCTACCCAATATAGAAACTTACCAATGGGGCCCCCACCCTCCATCAGCCAACTCCATCATACTTGCACCCCAACAAGTCCAAGCCATCATTCATGGAAGCACTTGTTTCTATATATGTACTTTCATTCCCAATTATTATTTATTCATTTGGTAATTGTATAAAGTATCCTTTTATTTTCATCAATTTCATAGATGATTAGACATCATAGTTGATGGCGGTTTTTTTTTTTCCTTGGCACACAATGACCCATGTCTCCCTTGGTTGGGGAATTTCACTTTCATCACCATCTCTGCAAAGTTATCCTTATCATCTCCAAAATTTTGACTATCATCGACACCCTTGTCCCAAACTTTTGTATTTTGACCTATCCTACATTACCCTTTTTGTAGTCTCACCCATTCAACGCAGTTTACCCAATATCTGGTTGTCCCCCTAAAACTGGATCATATTTTACGGTTGTTGACATCATTCTATATTCCCTCAAGCAAGGGAATTTATCTAGTTCTATACATTCTGAACTTCATCCATGTTACTAGTTCATTCGTCTTTTGCCCCATACAGTTCATAACACCATTTTGATCAAATCGATGTGAATAAGCCATTTTCTTCTTACAATCGTGCCTCCTTCCATGTCGACATCAACACAACATTTCAGGAAGGTGATAGTATCTTGGCTCTCATCCTACCATTAATAAGTAGTCTTGGACGACACAGAAAGAGTCATCATGGCTTTTTCATGTCGTTGACCCCCATAACATTCAACTCCAACAAATTTTCATGTTACAGTGGGTCTTACTATGTGACTTTTGCAGTTTTCAGTAACATCCGAAGACCTTTTAATTTGATAGACCATCAATTCCTCTGATTTCTCCATCTCTCGATTCAAATCCAGTACAGTCATCGGAACTATCATCTATCATTTTTTACACCCCTAAGGGAAGTGCAGATATCCACTTCGTCAAACCATTTTCAATCACCATTATGATTTTATGGTTTCACAACACGAGCATGGGGCATGCATGCCTTGTTTGTACAAAAAAAATATTTTTGGAGATTACTTGGTCCACATATTAGTCCCCTCTCCCTCCAACATATTTCTCTCATAGTTCCTCAATACAAAGTCTCTCACTCTTATATGCAATGATATCACCCCCAAAATAAACAATGATATATTTAGGCTATATGTATGTTCATAACCTCACACATCAAGGAGCATTTGTTATCACCGAAACATTTATCACCACAATACAAGAAATGGTCGAAGACAATATTATCAGAACACATTAATCAACACACCTAAAGAATTTACATAACCTGTTCATAAAGAAAAACTATGCAAATAGTCATTGAATTTCAGTGCAAATTTACCAAGGCCTACTCCTGGACACCATGCAATCCAACAGATTGTTGAATTCCTAAATTGTGCAGCCCGCATGACTATATCCACAAGAACCCATGAAAATGTGGAAACGATGCATTAATTCACTCGGTCGGGCCTCAACCCTTTCCAAGTCAAAGAAAACCATGACAAGACCACAAGATCGTCCTGAAATCTTGCCTTGGGGATACTAAAAGGATGGGAAGTACCTTCAAAGAGCTCCCATTCACACTATGAGAAAGATAATAAAAAAACTTGCATTGTTCCTATAAATACATGACCAAGGTGTGCAAACAAAGATAAGGAATGCATTGTATTGTTATGCTGCCCATTTTCTCTTAGAGAAGCCATCTATTCTCTTGAGCGTTATTTGAGCAAACATAACATTTGGTAAGCTTATCACCTCTTGAGAAACTTGACCAAGAAGTTATTCACCATTGTTATTCATAGATAGGAGAGTAAAGCTCTATTTTTTGGGGACTCGAGGGCCCTCCCAAGGAGGAATAGGGGATTCATAAGTCCCACTTTTATCCTTTGGTGTTGTCAATTCAAGGATCACTTTCCATTTGGGTAGTTATTTCTTGTGTCAATTTCATGCATTTTTTTGAGTTTACATGTTCTTGGTTTACTTCCATTTCTTGGTTATTTGTTTTATCATTTACTTTCTTGTTGATTCATTGATCAACAAACCACTTCATGTGTTGTATTGCTAGTCTAATAAGGAAACTAAGGGGATTCTTTTTTCTCACCCAAGTGACCAAAGATCCCAACAAACACCATGAATAAATCATAAATACTTGGAAATAAAACTCACTAGCTAAGTCGCTATGCATGAAGAAACCCTAAAACAAGAATCATCCACCCAAAACAAGAGAAACATCAACAAGATCACTCTCCAAGAGGTGTGGATAAGCAGTACTCCATGATGAAAAAAGAGTAAAAGACAAGAGAAGTAATTCTCCACAAGTGTCTATTATGAATTCAATTGAGGAAAGTGACATCCTTTTATATGAGTAAACCCTAGCAATTTATCTCTCAACAAGCCCCTAAAATTTAAAATTTCCATGATACAAGGTGGATAGGTCTAGGTCAATCACCAAAATAGCCTCCAAAATCAAGATAAAATGAAAATGCATCAAGGTGTACGCTAAAAAATGACATATGTGAGTGTGAGGGTAAAATATCCTCCAAAGGCCACATCACCTCATTAAAGGGTGAAAATCATCATCAAGGGTCACACCTCCTCATCCAAGGGTCACATATCATCATCATCAAGTGCCAACTCATCATCAAAAGGATGCCCTCATTCTGGGTTGGCTCAACAAGCATAAAATTATCATCATACATGACATAATCATAAACATATGCAACTTCCAAGGGATAGGGTGTGACGTCATGGATGAAGAGATATCCACAACCTCTCTAAATAGGTGTACCATCATCTCCAAGTGAAAAGTCAATCAATAAAACCCTAATATGCTAAGGGGGTGCATTGTCCAACTTGCGGGGATTCCTTCCCTCTCAATGGTACATCATGTTTGTTGACGATTGAAAACATCAACGAAGTTTCGCCCAAAAAATATTGCTAAATCCTATTATTAGAAAAACTAAATACTACTAGTAGGTGGGACCCCCTTGAACTATTGAAGATCAGATCTGCTCATTTTTTATATTGTGATGATGTGAGACACGGTTTACATGGTTGACGATATATTGTACTTGTTGGTATGAGTTTAGCCTTGGAAATATTGATTCTTTATATTTTACAGCCTATATATCATTGCTATATGTTCTAATCACGCCTACACAACAAACATGTTAGTAAAAATACATGAAGGGTAGTTTTGAGAAAGACACAATACTACAACAAATGAAAAATTAAAGGATCCAATTCTGCAGTTTTACTATACTACATGCATAAAGGATTTAATGATTATGGTTAAATGCTAGATAGCAATATGATAGTATACGATTTAATTGAGTTATATTGGGAATATGAATATGGGGGACGTTTTTGACAAGGGAATGGAAGTTAATGGCCATGCATTTTTAATTGAGTTATATAGTCTTTATGCATGGTGATTAGGATATGGTACAGTTTGATCGCGCTATTGGTGATAATTCTATACATGATTTCTTGGATCGTATAGTTGACATACAATATGGGCCAATTAGAAATTGGATATATGATATGGATGGCACAATTAGCAAGAAATTGTTGTGGATTCCAACACGGATTTTAAATTAATCGTTTTAATGAAGGGCTTGTTGGCATGTACTGATGAGTTAATGTAATGTGGGTGGAGGCAACGTGCATTTACTGGACGTCACCTTTACTCCTTTGATGGACGCAACCCTAATCGGTCTATTGTTCATTCTTGTTGTTGTGTTTATGCTCTGAAATTTTAGCAGGGAGGAACCGCTCAGCCACCTCTCGTTTTAAGGATTTTGATTAACAGGTATGTCCTTTTTTTTGGCCATTCTTAAATTCACTCTGGTTATGAAATGATTACTAGCTCAGGTGTATGGGTTTGTGTTTTTCCTAAGTGTTGCAACTGTGTGAAATTTTGGTTCTTAAATGAAAATGGATGGTTCTTCCTATAATATTTGTAAGTTTGTAGACATTATCAATCTTCCTGGTGGTAGCTCTCTGTTACTACTACTGGTTCAGTTGGAGGTTTTTGTTTAAATCTTTGGTGGAAAATATCTTCATGCACAGTTACTATACCCAGTCTCTGGCTTTCCTGGGTTTAATGGCCAAAGGTCTTATGTGCCAACTATGTTATGTTTCACCTCAGCATTGGTTGTTCCACCGCTAAGGGTCACAAAATGAGTGCTCAGTTCTTAATTCATCCCTATCTCCACCTCAGTACTATGGTAGTTGGACGAAGAACACGAGGGTTATACCTTGTGTACGTTAATTAAATTTATCAGCCGGATAAAATCCTCTCCCTTCTTTTTGGCCCCCCACCATGGATCGTTACCTATCCACAAATGACTCATGTATCTCTCTATGTGCACACCCTTGGCCTCGAAAAGTTCCACCATTATGAGGAGTTGGCTCCATTCCTTGGTGTCGGCTACATAGTAGACCCTTAACCCTCTAGTCTCGAATTTTGTAGAAGATATTGTTGGGCCTATAAAGTTTCTACGGGTTCCCATAGGTCGAATGTGTGCTCGAGTAATGGTGAATACAAATTCTCCTAGATTGGTCGTATGGCAATCCTGTTGCTTCAAAATTTAGTTACTACATCTTTGAAGATACAGTCACCCTCCTTATGTTAATACCTCGGTATTTTTACTGGAAAGAGGCCCTGCCCCGATTCAATTGGATGTGTGGGTATGCGTAGCTACCACATCTTGTTTAGTTGATTAATTTTCTTCAACAGTGGAAAATTGTTTCGAAGATACATGATCACTAGTTTTTTCACTAGTGATTTTCTTTGAATGTTTAGCTATCATTGGTGAAAATGTTTAATGTTTCTCATGTCGTGTTGGGTGATTGAAAATAGATATTGGTCATGGTAACTAAGTTTTTCTTTGGGGCCGAACGACTACTAAACTGGATTATTGTAGAAAAGACACCCACTGCGACCTTATGTTGTTGGTTGAATAGGCCTGAATGTGCATAGCATGGTCGATCACAATGTGATTAAATCGATATCTCAGCATGATATGTTGAGTTATTATCGTGAATGTGTGTTTGATTGTGTTAAGTGGAATGTTGCACCGTGGAGTTTTGTTAGCTGTGCACTCTATGTAGTATGGATAGCTTGGTTCTCACACTCAGAGGCACCCACAAAAGTTTAAACTTGTTATTTATCGCAATCAACCAGCTGTTTAAACAAGCATGTCTGTCGTGATGGATAGGTGGCCCAGTTTTTAAGTCACATTGAATTGTTTTCTTGTACAGTGGCAGAACTGCATTCCCTGGGCAAATTACTCTGTGCATAGCTTGTGTCTAAATGATGGTTGTTGGTTGTATGATGAATTGTCATTTTAGGCATCACATTTGGTCTTGATTATTTTGGTTATTGCATATATATGTTAACGAACATCATTGTATTTTGATGGGTTCTTTTGTAGTAATAGTGACTTCATTATTGTTTTGAAAACATGACTTTGAGTATAGTTGTGGATTGAAGAAGTGCATGGGCAATGGTTGATCTTGATAGTTACAGATTGAAATTAGGTATTGTTCATGAATTGTTTTAAAATGAAGAATGTGTAAAGGGAAGGGAACAGAACCTCTTACAAATTATGTGGAATACTTATTGTTTTGTGATGGCACTGTGTTGGATATTTTGGACAGTGAACTAGTTAAATACACAAGAACTGTTATTCGGTCATGATGATTGTTGGTTGGTGCATCTAGTCTTACTGCAGAATGTTTTATGGATCACTTGATTAATCTCATGAACAATAATCGTTATCTTCCCCTCCCATTATCTCATTTTCCACTAATTAAGAATCCTATCACCTTCCCATTTCATTTTTTCACCCCATGTTCTGAGATTGATTACAGTCAAGGGAATTTATGTGTTGAATTGGATGAAAGTGGCAGTGTCTTGTGTGGATAACAGTGAGGTTTTATTGGTTGTTTTACAGTTGATTGTTGTTGACATTGAGCAGTGACCATGTCTTCTCCCCTTTCATTAATATCATATTTCCGCTCAATACAAACCTCTCACATGTCCCAGGACCATTTTTCACTCTCCTGCTCATTGATTAATGGTAAAACAATTTGTATGGATTGGATTGCATGATTCTGATACATTATGAGCCAAATCTATTTCATGTTTTCAAGAGTTTTCATGCATGGTTATTTAAAAGACTATTTGCTATTCGATAATGTTAAGAAATTTCAGATACCACCCAGTTTCAGTCTCACTGATTTTTCTGCCAAAGTTAAATGTCGAAACTCCAGTTTGAGCATTGTTTCAGCATATGTCTCAGCACTGTTTCAGCATATGTCTCAGCACTGTTTCAGCATATGCTCAGCACTGTTTCAGCATATACTCAGCATTGTTTCAGCATATACTCATCATTGTTTCAGCATATACTCAGCACTGTTTCAGCATGTACTCAACATTGTTTCAGCATGTACTCAGCACTGTTTCAACATATACTCAGCATTGTTTCAACATATACTCAGCATTGTTTCAGCATATACTCAGCACTGTTTCAGCATATACTCAGCACTGTTTCAGCATATACTCAGCATTGTTTCAGCATATACTCAGCACTGTTTCATCATATACTCAACACTGTTTCAGCATATACTCAACATTGTTTCAGCATATACTCAGCACTGTTTCAGCATATA
>SNQJ01S0016303.1:157362-195354 GCA_010110895.2 Picea sitchensis | reverse complement strand
GTTGGAGTTTGCTTGTTCAAACAATGCCACTAAATTCGAAGCTTTGTTGTTAGGCATAGAGATCACCCTTGGTTGTGGTCACCTTTCAGTTTTCGGAAATTTTGAGCTTGTTGTGATCCTGATACGTAAGACTTGCTCTCCTAGAGACAAGATGATGGAACAATATTCCCAAACTGTTTGGGCACTTGTCTCGAACCTTCTATCTTTCAACATCACTCATGTTAAGAGGGAGTTGAATTCAATAGTTGATCGGTTAGTTGTCTTTGCATCCTCGCCTGCTCAACAACTCTTGCCTCACTGGCCTGATTGTGCTTTCCAATCTCTGCATCATCCATACATTTCTGAAAATGAAGAATTCTGGAAGGCCATCCCTAACAATGAGAGCATTTGTGTTGTCATTCAAAATGAACCTCTCAAGCCTGAGGATATTATATCTGTAGAAAATAATAAAATTCTTGAAGGCTTGAATCCTCTCGAGAGTTTGTTTTCCTTGAGTGTTGTAGGTAAAAATTAAAAATAGGAAGAAGAGTTACAAAAGAAGGTGGTTGAAACCATCTCCATGAACATTAGGACACCTGGATCTTCAATAAATGTCTGGGGTTCTAATAAAGAAGAGATGAGATCTGTCGAGTTGCTTGGTGGATTTCAAAATGTTTTTGCTTGGTTGAAAATGGATCTTCGTGGTTTTGATCCAGGTCTTGTTCAACATAATATGAAACCATCTAGGCAAAAACAGAGACTTGTTAATTATGCACTGAAGGCAACCCTTCGAAGGAAGTGGAGAGATTTCTCAAGGACTAAAAGGTTCATTTTTTTTCCACCCTAAATGGGTTTCCAATTCGGAATCTAATTCGAAGACCACTAATAATATTGGAACCTGCATTAGTCTTCGAACTTTCAGACAAGAAACTATGAGAAACCCCCTCCCTCCTCTCAGTATGGAAATGTTTATGTGACAGGTTGTAGAGTCACAGTCAGAGCCTTTACTTGAGAGGTTGTAGAGTCACAGTCGAAGCCTTTACTTGACAGTTTGTTTGGCTACAGTAAAATCAAAGTAGGAAGGCCAAATTTACACAAAACCACTCTTATTACAAATCGTGATACTATGTCTTATAGTTGCCTGCCTTCTGGTTTATTTGATGCAAGTACCGCCTTTAAAAGGCCTATACACACGGTTTTTAATGAATTGGTCAGTCTCCATGATTATCTTGATGACTTAATCATTTGCATCAAGCGACTGATAATTACACCAGAATTTCAAGTATTGGGTCATTTCCAGATTACCTTTGTCTTGGACACTAACTCAGAAATTTTAAGGGGATTACAAAGACAATGGTTTTCCTACAGCACTAACAGCCCTCGCTTGAAGTATTGTGAAGGACCAGCATGAAAGGGTTCTAATGCTTACTAGATTTTTGTATATTAGTAGCCTAGTTGTGCTTTCATTTTTTGTGCTTCTTTTTCTGCTTTACAGTGATTTGTTTACTGCTTTCTAATTTAAGGTTTTTCTTGTTGCTAATTGATTCTGTCTTTTGTTGTTGTTTTAATTTCTGCTTTTTATTTCTATTGCGTCTTTGTCTTATCATCTTTCAATTTTTGGTCAAGATATAATGTTGGATCAACTCTGCCACAGTGACACTCCTGCGAAGCATTGTTAGTCAATAACAATCAAGCTTACACAACTGTTATGATGTCTCCTCTGAAGGGCCCTTGAAATTGTTACATTTTTCCACTATTGTCTTGCAAGAAATTGGTTATTTCTCGCTTCTTCTTGTCATTTCTTCATCCATTGAGAACTTAAGAGAAAGCCTACAAGTTCTTCTCTTTGAAAGTTAAGAGAAAATCTCGGTTGATTAATTATGCATACAATTGCAAAAAACCCTCATACTTGACACTTTTCATGAGATACTCCTAAATTCCCGATCATTTTTCCCTTAAATCCGCTCACTTCCCCCTATTACATAATTATTTTGGCTACGTCTTCTAAATTATTGTTCTTGGCCTGTGAAACCATGAGTCTTGAGTTCTAAATCTGTTAAAAATAGATTTCCCTGTGGATTCACCAGTTTGTTGACGATTGAAAACGTCAATGAAGTTTCGCCCGCAAAGTATTGATAAAGCCTATTATTATAAAACTAAATAATACTAGTAGGTGGGACCCCCTTGAACTATTAAAGATCGGATCTACTCATTTTTTATATTGTGATGATGTGCGACACAGTTTACATGGTTGATGAGATATTGTACTTGCTGGTATGAGTTGATCCTTGGAAATATTGATTATTTATGATTTACAGTCTATATATCATTGTTATCTATTCTAATCACACCAACACAAAAAACATGTTAGTAAAAATACATGAAGGGCAATTTTGAGAAAGACACAATACTAGAACAAATGCAAAAGTAAAGGATCCAATTCTGCAGTTTTACTATACAACATGCATAAAGGATTTAATGATTATGGTTAAATGCTAGATAGCAATATGATAGTATACAATTTAATTGAGTTATATTGGGAATATGAATATGGGAGGTGCTTTTGACAAGGGAATTGAAGATAATGGCCAGGAGTTTTTAATTGAGTTATATAGTCTTTATGCATGGTGATTAGGCTATGTATAGTTTGATTGCGCTATTGGTGATAATTTTATACATGATTTCTTGGATCGTATAGTTGACATACAATATGGGCTAGTTAGAAAATGGATATATGATATGGATGGCGCAATTAGCAAGAAATTGATGTGGATTCCAACGCGGATTTTAAATTAATTGTTTTAATGAAGGTCTTGTTGGCATGTACTGATGAGTTAATGTAATGTGGGTGGAGGCGACGTGCATTTACTGCATTTCACCTTTACTCCTTCGATGGCAGCCACCCTAATCAGGCTATTGTTCATTCTTGTTGTTGTGTTTATGCTCCGAAGTTTTAGCAGGGAGGAACCGCTCGACCACCTCTCGTTTTAAGGATTTTGATTAACGGGTATGTATTTTTTTTTGGGCCATTCTTGAATTCACTCTGGTTATGAAATGATTACTAGCTCAGGTGTATGGGTTTGTGTTTTTCCTAAGTGTTGCAACTGTGTGAAATTTGGGTTCTTAAATGAAAATGGATG
The DNA here is from genome assembly GCA_010110895.2 of Picea sitchensis. Lineage (NCBI taxonomy): Eukaryota > Viridiplantae > Streptophyta > Pinopsida > Pinales > Pinaceae > Picea > Picea sitchensis. The sequence goes on along the minus strand of SNQJ01S0016303.1, from coordinate 192,235 downwards.
GTTCTTCCTGTAATATTTTTAAGTTTGTAGAGGTTATCAGTCTTCCTGGTGGTATCTCTTTGTTACTAATACTGGCTCAGTTGGAGTTTTTTTCTTAAATCTTGGGTGGAAACTATCTTCACATACTGTTACTATACCAAGTCTCTGGCTTTCCTGGGTTTAATGGCCGAAGGTCTTCTACTCCACTATGTTGTGTTTCACCTCGGCATTGGATGTTCCACCACTAAGGGTCATGAAATGAGTGCTCAGTTCTTAATTCAGCCTTGTCTCCACCTCAGTACTGTGGTAGTTGGATGAAGAACACAAGGTTTATACCCTGTGTACATTAATTAAATTTCTCGGCCGGATAAGAGCCTCGCCCTTCTTTTTTTCCCCCCCGTCATGGATCGTTACCTGTCCACAAATGACTCATGTATATCTCTATGTGCACACCCTTGGCCTCGAAAATTTCCACCATTACGAGGAGTTGGCTTTGTTCCCTAGTGTCGGCTACAGAGTAGACCCTTAACCCTCCAGTCTCAAATTTTGTAGAAGAGATTGTTGGGCTTGTCAAGTTGCTACGGATTATCATGGGTCGAATGTATGGTCGAGTAATGTTGAATAAAAATTCACCCAGATTGGTCGTATGGCAGTCTTATTGCTTTAAAATTTAGTTACTTCACCTTTGAAGATACAGTCACCCTCCTTATGTTAATACCTCGGTATTGTTACTAGAAAGGGGCCCTCCTCGATTCAATTGGATGTGTGGGTATGAGTAGCTACCACAGCTTGTTTGGTTGATTGATTTTCTTCAACGGTGGCAAATTGTTTGGGAGATACATGATCACTGGTTTTTGCACTAGTAATTTTCTTTGAATGTTTAGCTATCAACGGTGAAAATGTTTAATGTTGCTCATGTCATGTTGGGTGATTGAAAATAGATATTGGTCATGCTAACTAAGTTTTTCTTTGGGTCCGAACGACTACTAAACTCGATGACTATAGAAAATACACATATTGTAGCCTTGTGTTGTTGGTTGAATAGTCTTGAATGTGCACAGCATGGTCGATCACAGTATGATTAAATCGATATCTCAGTGCGATATGTTGAGTTATTATCGTGAGTGTGTGTTTGATTGTGTTAAGTTGAAATGTTGCACCGTGGAGTTTTTTTAGTTGTGCACTCTTTGTAGTATGGATAGCTTGGTTCTCACACTCAGAGACACCCACAGAAGTTTAAAATTGTTATTTATCGCAATCAACCACTTGTTTAAACATGCATGTCAATCGTGTTGGATAGGTGGCCCATTTTTTAAGTCACATTGAATTGTTTTATTGTACAGTGGCAGAACTGCATTGCCTGGGAAAATTGCTCTATGCATAGCTTGTGTCTAAATGATGGTCTTGATTATTTTGGTTACTGCATATATATGTTAACGAACATCATTTTCTTTTGATGGGATCTTCTGCAGTAATAGTGACTTCATTATTGTTTTGAAAACATGACTTTGAGTATATTTTTGGATTGAAGAAATGCATGGGCAGTGGTTGATCTTGATAGTTACAGATTGAAATTGGGTATTGTTCATGAATTGTTTTAAAATGCAGAATGTGTAAAGGGAAGGGAACAAAACCTCTTACAAATTATGTGGAATACTTATTGTTTTGTGATGGCACCGTGTTGGATATTTTGGACAGTGAACTAGTTAAATACACATGAATTGTTATTATGTCATGATGATTATGGGTTGGTGCATCTAGTCTTACTACAGAATGTTTTATGGATCACTTGATTAATCTCATGAACAGTAATTGTTATCTTCCCCTCCCATTATCTCATTCACTAATTACGAATCCTATCACCTTCCCATTTCATTTTTTTACCCCATGTTCTGAGATTGATTACAGTCAAGGGAATCTATGTGTTGAATTGGATGAAAGTGGAAGTGTCTTGTGTGGATAACAGTGAGGTTTTATTGGTTGTTTTACAGTTGATTGTTGTTTTCATTGAGCAATAACCATGTATTCTCCCCTTTCATTAATATCATATTTTCTCTCAATACAAACCTCTCACATGTCCCAGGACCCTTTTTCACTCCCCTGGTAAAACAATTTGTACGGATTGGATTGGATTGCATGATTCTGATACATTCTGAGCCAATTCTATCTCATATTTTCAAGAGTTGTCATGCATGGTTATTTAAAAGACTATTTGCTAATCGATAACACATGCAGGATGAGTTTTTCAGTAGAGGAAGCCATGGTCGAGGAAACAGAGGTAGAGGTAACTGGAACCGAGTCCCAAGAAGGCTCAGGTTCTCTATACATTTTGATGTTGATTCAGAAGAACTTGGTCAATTGTTTCATGTCGGATTATTTAACTGGATTGGGCAGGGAATAGTCCAACCTAGGCCTGAAAGGCCTCCTTTCCAAGCCTCACAAGCCCCCAGTATCCATGTACCTCCTCGTGTATCCTTACAACCAGAGGTCCTTGAAAATGATGGATGGCAAGAGATTTTCCACCTAGAAGTCTCCCAACATCATGGCTGGCCCAACTTGTCCTTGCCTGCTCCTCTGCCTTTGAACCCCATTGCCCAAGATGGCCCTGACCACTCACCAGTGAAATCCTCCCATGCTAGCAAGAGATTAAAAACTGAAGCCCACCATGCACTTGTTAAAGGAAAAGTCGTTGCTTCCCCTTTCTCACCCTGCAATGGCTCCAACAAATCCATGTCTTCCCAGATGCATTTGAGGGACGATTGTTCCCATGTGATTAGAAAGATTAAGCCTAAAGGCTCTACACAGCCAAAGGCAAGTTCAGGAAAATCCAGAGGTGACAGCAGCAACCAAGGAAGGGTTGCATCACAGAATGGGAAATATGGTTTTTGAGTTTTATGTTATCTATTGTTTATGACAGTTGACTTCATGGATCTTTGGACAACATGTTTTATTTTGGATATATGAGTATTATTTTTTTGAAGTAATTTCGAATTTCATGAGCTAAAATTGCCAAAAGTAAATATGTGGATGGGAGACACAAGGAGATTTGTTTTTCTTAAATAATGGTTATGTTATGATTTTTATGATTGTTATGAACTAAAGGGAGTCACAAGGGGTCCCACCTACTAGTTATTATTTATTTATGACCCTTATTATAATTATTACTTTTCCCCCCAACTAAAGTTAGTTGAGCTTTTATTTAACTTAACTAATGAGTTGGTGTAACTACTTCAACCAATTCTAACTTGTTAAAAGCAAAAGGAAAGGGAGGAACAAAAGGAGGATAGAAGCAAAAGCATGCTAAGGTTTTCTCTTTGAGTTTATGTTGAGATAGTTCGGTTTTCATTCATTCATATATACATCATAGCCTAATTCTCTTTTGTGATAACAGGGTCTTATTGTAGACAACAATATTCAGGGTTGAATCAAATCATTCTGACACTTGTTTTTCAAAGGTGTTGATCTATCTTTGATAGTGTGTGTAGACTTGTTTGTTTATGAATTAATTTTCATGACTAATAAAAGCTATTGTGCAAAGTCGAGTGGGAAGAAATCTGTGGCAAGTTGATCCAGATTTTAGAGTTCAGTTTTGGTTTTCTATCAGAGGTCCTTTTGTATGTTCCATCGGGGATGTCTAAGTTTGACTTTGGTCCAAGATTTCTGTATGAGATTTTGCAAAGAAAATGACTCTTTGGTGAATTGGAATGAAATAATGGTTTTCTTTATGTCTCAACTGTCTTGATTATTATCTTGGTGTCTTTACTTTTGTTCTTACATTTATTTCAGTAACTGTTATATTCAAAAAATTACATAAAAAGTAAATTTTCATCAAGCTTTTTGTTGATAAAAGACTAGCCTAAGCACTCGTAATTAACACTTGTGAGTTACAATGTTATTTTTTTTGGCTATAAACATAGGGTGATATTCCCGTCTACTTTTATTTAGCCAAGTAAAGTCTGAAAATGCTTGAGTAAGATCAATTCATATCTTTTCCTCAACAATGTTGTATATGCATCATCAAGGATCATGTGTCCAATGTCCAAGGTCCAAGAAGTGTGGGGAGGTGCACCGGGGCATGGAAAATCATCAAAGGGCCCAACACTATGCATCAAATGTGAAACACCCTATATAAATTCTATAACGTCTGGGGCATCATCATGAAAACATCCTCCAAAGGACCATGCCAAGGGTGCATCGTTACCAAATAAGGTCCACATAATCAAGTAAGAGAAAAAACTATAAGATACAAGAGACATTAGAATCATATAAAGTAATCCATCACTTAATACAAGAGCCATGTAAGCAATTCACATTAGGTATCTTCTTGAAACTTCACACTAGCTTAATACTTTGTGCAATTTTCCAAGTTTAGTTATGGGAGGACCATTATAAGATCCTATTAGGCATTCCAGTACCCAGTTAGAGAGGTATTTCCCAAGAAAACCTTAAAACTTTAAGTATAGTGAATGATGTGACATGGAGTTTACTTCATGTTCATGTTGTCATTGACATGCAAGGACATGTGTGGGTTCATCTCCATTAGATCCTTTATAGAGGGAGCACTTGTTGCCTGAGATACCATTTCCTCGGGAGTGTGTATTCCAAAACCCTTCTTGCATTTTTATATTCTTTTATTGCTTTGCAAGTCACCTTCTCAGTTTTCAAGAATTCATTATTTTTCTTATTGGGTTTAATTCCTTTTAATTGATATGCATTCAATGTAGTAGGACTAGGGGCAATCACCTCATAGCAAGGGGGAAGAGATGAAGTTGACCATTGGATTTTTACTTGGTCATTTATTATCCCATTATTTCTTCTTTCTTTTATATCATGCTTTATTTTTATTCTTTAGCAGTTGCATCAACCTCGACATTATATCCCTTCTTCTCATAGGAGGATGAAGGCACAAGCCTTTTTGGTGTACGTAACAACCATTACCCAAATATAGGAAAATGAAAGGAATCAAGATGAAAAAAATTAAGTATGGAAGTGAGTGGTATGTTACCCCTATCAAGGCCTCCTAGTAGTACCCATGTTCCCCAAGAGTGAAAACACTAGATTAGAACACAAATGATGTCCACCAAGATGAAAAAAGGAAAAAATCATACTTCCAAGCAATCATGATCCATTATTTGACTTTGTTGGGCACATGCCCATTTTGGGGAAAAGGCACGACGTGGAGGAAATACATTTGGTAGGGAGGCATGTGAGGCGCACATGCAAGAAGATGGGAAAGAAAGACAAATGGCAGGAAAAATAGTGGACAAAAGGAAAACGTGCATGTAGAGGAGGAAAGCATGCAAGGCCAACATGCAAGAATACCTAACTATGTTAGGGTTTGGTAAGAGAATGTAATGGTTGATGAGCCAAAAACACACATAAATAGATACCTAGGAGGTCTAGGTGAGGGTTCTGATTATTGAGTGTTACTCGCATGAGAAGGAGTAACTGGTCTGTAACACGAGTGTAATATGATCCAGTCTTGTAAGTTGTTGAGTTGTAGAGATTCAAAAGGGTAGATCTTGAGGGTTAGATCACGAGCTGAGAAGCCTGGTGTGATCTAGTCTTCCTCATAATAGATCTCGACCCGACTGAGGACGATTTGTAAATCGCACGGCTCTGTAGTTTTTGAACCACCATAGTAAAAGAGCTTGAGAGACAGATATTTGTGGATGTATCCCAAGAGGGGGTGAACCACAGTAACACCTATGTTATGTGATTGAATGTTTGTGCCCCTTTTACTATCAATAAGTAGGTGTTAGAATGATGTATGAATGAATTAATGGATCTAATCACACTACATGCATGAATGAGAATGATAATATATTGCTCTAATAGTTAGAAAGAATTCACAGTGCACAATTCATAGATCCCATTTCAGTCCTGGACTGCAATCATCTGATCATTGCAGTCACCCATTAAGACTATCTTGGGTGAGACTGCGTAGTGCACTCTGTGCACTACGTTGCCTTCTGGTTTACCAAGAGGGCCGATAGTTTTAGAGGCTTTTTTGGATCCCCAATAGATCTGAACCTGGGTCAAATCATGTTAAAGGTATAACTAAGATAAGAAACCAACAAATGGTTCCATTTCTGGTTAGAACAACATAGGATTGAGTGGATGAGATATGTTGAAGATTTGTTAAAAGAATGTTTGATCTATTGAAAAATTGTTAAAAGAATGTCAGATATGGGACCGAAGTGTCAAAAAGAATGAAAATATAGAAAGGAATGTTTATACCCTGGAGACCCACGAAGGACGAAATAGAGAGATGATTGTAAACAAAGGAGCTAGAGTTTGCACATCAAGATAACAGAAACCCCGGAGTAACAGCACACAAATATCTTGAGAAATATGTGTTTACTGATCTGCATGAAGTATTTTTTTGTGATTTTCCACACTTATTGCAGGAGTGGATATTGAGGTTGAAAGACAACCACACAACAAATCGGATCCGAAAGTTAGAGTGGAACCCAGTTTAGATTGCGCAGTTACAACATGTGAATAACAAATTCACTCGTGTAGTAGATTTTTGGCTCGACAATATTATAGCAGGATTTATAACAAAATTTTCAGTAGATACCATGATGTTGTACAACGTATTAGAGAAACAATTTCTACGTGGACCTCGAGGAAGGTATATTATATCATTGTATACTTCTATTAAGATTTTGTTGTATAACAACGGGGTAATGGCAATGGCGTCAGACAGCTAAATTTCCATGCGTGCATGGGGGAAGGGGGGAAGCACTAACAGGAAGTGTAAACATGGAGGAAGATATAGATAATGGAAGGAAGCAGGGACCTATCGACCCAATCATGATGGAGGAAGACCAGATCAGGTAGATCATGGAAACAGCGGGAAGGAAGTGCAGTGGAGTACCCTACCAATACAAGATGAACAATAAGAAGAGAGCCATAGCCACACGGGAAGGCTTGGCCAGTGATGAAGAGCTAGTTTTTCATGTGCATTTCAGTTTTCAAAAAACTTTGCTTGCTATTTTGGCATCATATTGATCCTAGAAATTAAAAGTTGCATTGTTTTGAGTGCTTGCTTGTGATTAAGAAGAATAGAACTCTTCTCCTTCCCATATGTAGAATTCATCGAAAGAAAGAATTTCATATCATTCTTGTGCATTCTATTGGATTCGAGTCTCTTACACATCATCCAGGAATTAGACTTAGAAACCAGTTAGTACCTTGGGACATGCATGCCTCAATGAGAGGTCTCCTCACTTCCAACAGTAGGTTTACATCATTGACCTCTGATCGGATGATTCCATGAATGTTCTACCTCATCTCATTTATTCACATTCATTGGAATGTACTAGGGTACCTTGGGAGTCATTCACATCATTGGTGATTTCCCTCGCACTTGTTAACGGTTTACCTCAATGATCGGTAATCAAGTGGTCTACCATGTTCTACATAAAATCATCTATTCACATGGCTATATTTGTACCACATCTGGATTGGGACGAAGACCCTGGGTTGATCATTCACTATGTTATACACTTTGCCCAAGTTGCGAAGGATATAATTTGAGCATGTTGATATATATATATTGTCACATAGATACACATTGTATTCGTCCATGGATATGGATCCACTATGTATTTTTCATGGCTATGATCAGTTCATGTCATTGAGGTATGGATCCACATTGTATCTCTAGTGGCCATATCCTTAGTCAGTATTTTCATGGATCCATAGTGTATTGGTCGGTGGTCGTGCTTTGAGTCATCTCGTTTTCCAAGCATAGGTATGCTTGCCTCGGAAATAGAATATATATTAATATTGTTTGATGATTGTTTGTAGCTTCTGCCAGGTTCTCCAACGCCACACCCTTGCATTGAATAATTTGTAAAGTGTTTCAGCCATCAGTTTCTCTTCTGACCTCACACTTTAGGGGGAAATCTGTTACACATCAAAATTCCACACTTAAATACCTCACCCTAAGTGTCGCAAGTGTCATAAAAGTTTCATATACACCTTTCTAAGTTTTGCATACACCTTGACACCATGAAATAACATTTTTAACAATCCCTAGTCAATGTATAGGAGAAACATATTATATGAAGGTCAAAATACTATGTGTGGGTGAATTGTTTATTAATACTCATAAAAAGGAAATTAATTTAGTGTGAAAATACACCTCACATTTAGTTTCCTAATCTCAAGGAGAGTTTGAGAATCTCATGGATGGTTGAGATATTTTCTCAAACCAAAATCCTAATTTGGTGGATCTTGAGAGATATTTCCTCCTCAAAATCCTTGAGAGATATTTTCTCCCTAAAATCCTTGAGAGATACTTTCTCCCTAAAAATCTTGGAGATCCCATTTTAGTGGATCTAGTGAGTGATCTTCTCCATGGTGGTTAAGCCTCCAAATACTATATAATGAGGGTTTTCCATGGAGAAGGGGACGAAGGGGGGAGATTAGAGGTATCAAACCTTTAATTATGTAGACAGACAGAGATATCAAACTTATGATCTTAGGATTCATGCAAGGGTCTGGACAAGGAGAGCTTGGAGGAGTGCTACATTCGAATCCATGTTTGTAATTATTCTCTTTGGGTTCTCATTTTAATATACTTGGTCTATTTCCTTCAAGCTTGTGTACTCTTGCATGTGTTTTTCTATTGTTCCTTCAATATTTGTAGATGAATTTGTTTGATCTAATCTTGTAGAGTAGGATTTCTTTGTTTCTCTTTATTGTCTATTGCATTTCAGGTATTAATTTTTTCTAAGGAGTTTGGAGATCAAGCTCGGATTGGAAGCAGTAAGGACAAACTTCGAAACTAGGTGCATCACACATTTTCTTCCTCTCTCTCTTTCTTATTAGTTAAAATAAATTCAAAGGGATGTTAGTGTCCACTTGTGTTTTGTTGTCTTGGTATAAGGGGTCTGTAATCCAAGGGAAAGTTTACCTGTTCGCGGGGGAATATTTATGTAACATAAGACTCAACCTCTTCTCCCTTCCTGTGCTCGCCATTGAAAGTTGGTGGCTTAACTTTCCTGAGTTCACTTTGCAATATGTTTGCCTCGGGCCTTCTTCTCTTTCTCCTGATAGACTACACACTTGGGCTACTCCTTGGCTCTGAACTTATAATATTTATTTTGGTATACTACTTTGGAGAATGATGGTGCCTGTGCATTCTTCGTGACATCCTATCATTCCCAATATCATCCCTTTTTCTATGAGATCTATATGTTGAAACTAGTCTAGCACTAGTTTCTTACTTGGTTCCAAAGTCTTTGTTGACTTTCTTATTCAACACTTTAGACTCTGGAGTATTTCTTCCTGATCCTTCATAATTCTTTAATTATCTTCCCTATAGCTCGACACTTCCTTATGTAAGCTTCTCATAGTGACAGGATCATGCATATCCCTTCTTCCATTAGACTTTGTCTCGGCATTCCCCATGTTGACATGAAGACCTTTGATCTCTTCTTCATATTTTTAAGATCCCTAAGCATCTTCCATAACTCCAATCCTCATATAAGAACCGAAGATACTTTTATGTGCCTGTAATTTTGCAAGAAATGTACATGTAATAATTACTTTTAGAACATGCATAAAATAAAACATTTCTTCAATTAGAATACAGGTTACTCGTTATCCCAATTTATGAAGGACATGATGTACCTAATCAAAATCTGAATCCTTATATGTATTCCTTTCTGAAACAAATTTCCAATGGTTGTACACATGCCTCATTCTAAGTTCTGAGTGAAAAGTTGAAACATTTACAAGTTGCAACTTTCCACTTATTTACTGCTACAAAAATCTATTTATTATTTTATGAGAAATTTTAATGCCCAATTCAAAATTATAGGTGGATAGATGTCTTTTCCTCCTCAATACATTTACAGCGACTACTTTTTTGCTCAATTTGAATCTTCGATCTGAAATTTATGGTCCAAAGAAGTTTAGGTTGTTTTACCCAATTCACCCTTGTATGTTACATGTGACTTCTTTTTCTTCTTGCACATTTTTACATCCCCTAATTCCCTATCTGGCTCCATAGTTGGCTTCTATGGATCATAATATTTCCATAGACTGCTCTTGCGCCCCAAACAGACTTATGAGCAAGGAGTTATTCTCTCTAAAAGTAAATCGGTGTTAAAATTTTACCCTTAATGTTTTGGTTGTAACTTTCTCATACGAGCTTTGTTTTGCACGCAGAATACCTCATTGGATAGCTCTCTCTTAATTATTTTATTTGGGTTGCAGAGAAAGTGTACCTTGGCAGGTATACTCTATTATTTTGGGTTTTTATTGGCCAAAAACGTCTTTTATGGCTGAAAAATCACCTTGCAAGTTCATGACCTTCATAAATATGAAAAATTCAGAAAATTTCATATAAAATTGATTGATTTATTGTTATAACAACCCTTTAAATATGAGTAGTTGATCTCAAATCTTGTGAAATCTGAGTCATTGATCCAAGCTCCATCGACGATCGATGATCAACACTTTCCTTTGGACGCGCACAACATTTTTTCTAAATTGTCGATCCAATCATTGGCCATTGGTCCATTCCCTTGAAAACTAATTTGCAACACAACGCAAAACTAGCCATGCAACTATCATACATCGGTTTTCGGCGACCCTCATTGACTGAAGAAACACTTATCCAATTCAACTAACCTAATTGTCAGTCGTTGGTCATCCCTGTTGGCTGACGTGGCAACTATTGACATGTCATGACACATGGATGTTTACTTGGCATGGAATGTAGACTATAATCTGGCATTAGAATGATGTGGCATGACACGTAGATGTTGCAATTTCATGACACATGGATGTTGGCATGGCATGACACATCATCACCCTCTTTTCTCCATTGGTCATTAACCATTTATCTTGGATGACCTGAACACCTCGCCAATTCCTTGGATGCCTGACCATCACCCCATCAGCCATCTATGCTCCATATTGCTCAATTGAAAAACTTCATTGATTTGTCTGACACCTGACCATTGGCCCATTGGTCGTTTCTCTTGCTCGACCAAAACACTTTGTTGAATTGGTCAACACCCAACCATCAGCCCATCGTTTCATCGATGATTTCCTTTGGACACACCAACACATCACTGAATTGTTCAACCCTCGACCATCAGTTGTTGGCCATTGATGATTTCCATTGGAGACCAAACATTTCCCCAATCTAGTTGACCTAGCCATAAATTATTTCCTTTGGACAACTCCAACACTTAGAAAACTTTTGACCCATCTCCGATGAATTTGGACCGTCGATCTCCAAGCCAAGATAATTTTCACCGTCGATCATCTCCAACTCCCAAACGATCGAAACTAATCTAGACCATCGATATACTTCAAATTCATAACCTCCAAAAATGAATCTCGATCATTGATCAAATCAACCTTTCAAAAAGTTGAAACCTTGTAGATTTTTAAATTTATTAAAGTGAAGTTGGGTCGTTGATCTCGAGATCAAACACAATCTCATTCGTCAATTCACTAAACGCTTGTAAAAATATACAATGGCCATTAACACGTGAAATTAGACCTTCCAATTTGAATTCATCTTTGTAACTCTGCAAATTGACTTCATTGAACCTTTCAAACTATTCTCATTCATTTAAACTCGAATCTTGCTCTTGAATTTGGGGATTTCTTTTTTATTTTTCAATTTTTTTCCCCAAATTCGCCACAGAACAAAATTTGTTAACAAAAACATTTCCAAATTCGCACTCGTCCTTGGCCCATACAATATTTTTGTTTGAACCAAAGGGATCTGATACCATAATTTAATGTCTCCCAGCCCAGCTAAGGAACATTACGATACAGAGTACTCATATATTAAAAATTTTGCTATCTAATTAATTTCTTGTAGTTCCAGTTATGATTTACATACATATTTTGTTGTTGTCTATTACCATAAATTATATGCATCTACAACATGCTAAAATAGAAATTAAATATAGATAATAAACTAAATTACAGCAACATATAAATCAGTCTCATACACAGAGTTCATGCACAACAATTTAACTCATAAAATAACACAGCAACATGATTAAACACTTATCTTTTAGAAATAGTTGTGCAACTAGTTGCTTGGGATGGACTATCCACCCAAACATAGACTCGTTGTTCCAAATCTCAAGAGAAAGTAACCCCTGAGCTTAGGATAGAAATCCAAAAAATAGGGTGGTCTCTCATTGTCCACTCACAGCTCAAAAAACTCACAACCCATTGGTATTCTCCTACAACTATCATGATTTTCCACCAGCTCTCTTACTCTCGACCTACCCAACCCAAGGAATGTACCCCTTCATTGGTATCAATCCCTCAGGCATCCCATTCATTTATCAGGGTCACTCTAACACAGGTAACCATGAATCTCTCAATTGGGAACTCAAGGGAACTCCCTACTAGGAAAACTACTAGCAAAAACAATAAAAAACACTTGTTTTTATAGTGCAACTCACACCTGGATTTTCAGTCTTCAACTTCAAAATTATCCAAAAATTCTCTAGCATGCTCTAGAATTCTCCCTCAATGGATGTTCCGGCTCCAAGCCCTCTTTCTTGCTCTCTACTTGTTTCCCATGCACAAAAACTAAATGTGTAAAAAGTGGTGTAGTTGTACATATGAATTTCTCTCCTTTGGCTTGCTTGCTTGACCCACACACTTCCTCGAGCTGATTATACTCAACCCCTGGCATGATTCCAACAACTATGGCATGTGACTTCTCACCCCCACCCTCTTACATGCATTCAATGATTGGCTTTGGGAACACTCAACTAGAAATTAGAAGGTTCATATTCCAATAGAAATTTTAGGAAATGGGTTGAATTGATATACATGGGTAATTCTCCCTTGGACCCCTCTAAAACATTCTCCTAGACCCTACCCTCTCTTGTGGATTAATTCATCCCCCACTATGTCCATGTCCCCTTAGTCGTTGGCATCACATTTTATTATTAACATTCAAAAATACATTATGCATATTACATTTATTTGGCCCCTTTTCTGAAGCTTGTAGCCCCCTTTCCCTCTTGTGGAGTCCTAGCCGCCCATACTCTTTTTTGTAGGAAAATTCCCCTATGCACAGGTGAATCTCCTCTTGGATTCTAAACCCTTATACCAAGACATTAACATTCCTTTGAATCTAACTAACTAATTAGAAAGAGAAGGAGAAGGAATAAAGTGTGATGCACCTTATTCTGATGTTTTTCCCCAATGCTCCAACTTGAGTTTGATCTCTGAGCTCCTTAGCACTATTTGAGGCCTATAATGCAATGGACAGCGATACAAAGAACTCCTACTCTACTCTATAATATTAGTCCAATCAAATCCATCTTAAGACAAACATATGTAAAGAGACATAGGGTTTTTTTTTTGTAACTAGGAGAATCGGTAACAACGGTAGTATCGTACTCACGTGACATGGGGTCGAATCCTATCGGATCCCTTATAACCCCTAGGGATAAACGCACATCCTTCAAACACGCACTCCGAGTAAATCGGGGTGAGAATCGACCTTGAGACCTTTTTTTACATATTTCCTTCCATTTACACGGCACTTGCCAATCGGTCTACACCCCTGCGAGCGTAAAGAGACATAGGTTATAAGGAAATAGGCCAAGCAATATATTAATGAGAACTCAAAATAGATACTTACATACTGTAGATGCAGTTGCAGTAGCTTCCCCAAGTCCTCCTCTTCCATCCCTTGCACAAATCTCCCAAAATTATAGGTTTGATATCCTAAAGCTTTCTCCCAAGACCATAGGTTTGATACCTCAAATATCCACCATTCCTTATGAGATAATAAGTTTGGTATCTTTAAACTCCTCCATTCCTATCCTTCTCCATGGAAATCCCTCATTATATAGGATTTGGAGGATTAACTACCATGGAGAGGATCACTCATCAAATCCACTAAAAAGGGATCTGAAATATATTTAGGGAGAAAATATTTCTTAAGGATTTTAGGGAGGAAATATATCTCAAGGATTTTAAGGAGGAAATATTTCAACCATCCATGAGATCCTCCATCTTCCCTAAAAAATAGGAAACCAAATGTGAGGTGGATTCTCACACTTAATTAATTTATTTTTCATGAATATTAATAATAATTCATGTGCACTTGGTATTTTGGCCTTCATGTAATATATCCCTCCTCCACATTCACTAGGGATTGTGACATAGGTTATTCCATGGTGTCAATGTGTATGAGACACTTATATGACACTTACGACACTTAGGGAGAGGTACCTAGGTGTGCAAATTTCATGTGTAATAGAATGCCCCCTAAAATGTGAGGTCAGAAGAGAGAATGATGGTCGAAACACTTTACAAATATTTAATGCAAGGGTGTGGAGTTTGAGAATATGGAAGAAGCTACAAACAACCATCAAACAATATTAATACGATATGACTCAAATCACGATCGTCGACCAATACACTGCGGATCCATGAAAAATATTGACTAAGGATATGGCCACCAAGTATATAATGTGGATCCATACCTCCATGAAATGAACTGATCGTAGCCACGAGAAATACACAGTGGATCTACGAAATGATAAAACATAGCCATGGACCAATATAATGTGGATCTATGTGACAGTATGTATATCAGTATGCTCAAATTATCTCCTTCTCAGCCTAGGCAAAGCAGATAACAGACTAAACGCTCAACCCAGGGTCTTTGTCCCAATCTCGATGTTGTACGAATATAGACATGTAAATAGATGTTTTGATTTCAAACATGGTAGAAACCACTTGATTACCAGTCATTGAGGTAAATTGTTAACAAGTGTGAGGGAAACCACCAATGATGTCAATGACTCCCAAGGTACCCTAATACATTCTAGCAAATCTGAATAAATCAGTTGAGGTCGAACATTCGTGGAATTATCCGATTAGAGTTCAATGATGTAAACCTATTATCGGAGATGAGGAGGCTTGCCATTGAGGCATGCAAGTCCCAAGGTACTAACTGGTTTCTAAGTCTAATTCTTGGATGATGTGTTGAAGTCGACAGAAAAAGACTCGTCGAAGGAGGGCCTTGATGTATCCCCCATCAGCGACATGAAACTGACATAGGAAAGTGATGTAATATGGTGAAACAAATTAGTATGGAATGACACAAGAAATGGAAACTGGTAATACTGCAAATGGATAGTTTGAAGTGAAACTTCCCTTGAACATGATGAGGCATGACAACTGACTTGGAAGCATTGAATCGACGAGTACCAAAATGTAATGTGATGACAATAACAACACTCTTTGACTGGACGAAAAATTATGGAAACACATGGAATTGGTATGACTCAGAGACAAGTGGATTACCCAACTGTAAGACGAGATGCAAACATGTTCCATGTTCAAGGGTGAAAAAAGCTTCCATAAATAATTCTCAAAAAACTTGACCCACTTCCTTCAATTTTTCCCCCAACCAGATAGATGAGTACTTCTTTTTAATTTAACGAGCTCGAGGAGGGTAACACATGCTCAATATAACTCACCTTCGGTAAGTCCCTCTTTCATTGTTTAATGAACTAGAAGAAGTAATGGCTCGTCCCCATATGGGCCCTTCAATGTGTAGTTTAGTGAGTCCAGAGAAGGAAAACTAGGTGGTTTTTCATGTTTAGAGAGTCTAAAAAGAACTTAAAGGCGACTCCAGGGTTGTCCTTTTTCGTAATTTTAGTCTCACGAGGTCAAAAATAGATAAAATACCACTCGAAATATTCCCTTTCAAACCTTTTAACAAGTGTGAAAGGAAGCAATATCACTCGATAATATTTTCATGTTTAGAGAGTCTACAAAGAGATTAAAGGAGACTCTAGGGGGTTCCTTTTTCATATAACCTTTATGAGTCCGAAAATGTGATAAAATTCTACTCAATTACATTCTCATGTATTTATTAGCACAAGAAAGGACAAAGACTAAGCTCAATATTGGTTTCATTTTTACACAAGCTTGAAACAAAATTAAACTTATGCTTGTAAATTCCCAACGTAATTTCCAAAGGTTGGGATACCCATGGATGGTTGGTACTCTGCCCCCATCCTGAAAAGATAGCGGCTTAACTCCAGAATGATCATTCCTCCTTAAAATCCTTGAGATATATTTCCTCCCTAAAATCCTTAAGAAATATTTCCTTAAGCTAGCGGCTTAACTCCAGAATGTGTAACACTCTTTCGTCTGACTTGGTTTGTAGCAATGATGTATATTATTACTATAATCGAGTGTGATTACATACTATATTTTATAAAACATCCTCAAAACATAGCCTAAATTACACAGGAACTCTAGCCTAAATCACACAGGAACTCTAGCCTCAAAACATATATACAAAGACACTCTGGCCCAAAACATCCTGGCTCAACAGCCTATAAAGTATATGTACATTTACAATGGGTTTCAACTTAGGGGTATTAAACTGTCAGACCAACACCATTAGAAACAAGATTTTTGAGGCTTTGATTTGACATATTGTATGTTATTCTTCTTATCAATATCAAGTGCACTACAACCCTTGCAAATTTCCCTTTTGAAACCCTAATGAAAGTGCATAATGGCAATGTGGTAGAACATGCCATGGGAAGAACGAATGTTGGTGGAAAAAAATTTCCAGGATCTGTATAAGGGTGCCAAGATATGAAAGAGATAGTCAATAAATTTAAGGAGATTTGTATTATTGATACCACAAACCCTTTCATCAATGAAGAGTATAACTAATAAAGATATGCTTGGTATGATTTAGAGGATTCTTGTGATGACTAGTACATAGAATCTAGTTGTCATTTATGGGATACAACTACTTTCACATTATATTTGATGACTCTACTCTACCCTATGTAGAGAAAATCATGGAGGGTAGTCAGGAGCTCATTATGACTACTATTTTTCAGCTTTCCTATTCTCCAGTAATCATGTGCCTTCCCCGGATCCACATCTAATATTTTGCACTTATGTTGAAAAAACATTTATATGGATAGATATGTATATTTGGATCCTCATGAGCATGCTAAGCATTTGGAGCATCATTATCAAGTGGGTATTGAGCTCGGGTATATCTAGTGGTGAGTCAACATGAGCTCTTGAACCTAGCACTCAGGTTTATGGATGAGCTCTTTGGATTACTTTAGTATTGTAGTTGGTACTTACACCTGGGAGAATGGATACTTCATCATGGTATTTAGAACTTGTACATTGGACCTAGGTTTATGGTGGATATTGTTGGACTATTTCATCTTGGTGGCTAGCATTTGTACATGGGACCCTGGTTCTCTGGCTTACTTCAGCATTGCGGTCAACACTCATCCATGGGACCCTGGTTTATGCATGCACCTCCTCACAAAAAGCATTGAGGACAACACTTTTCTAATGGGGTGGAATGATCGGAAACTCCCTAGGTCTGTAATCTAGGGCCAAAGGGCCCATATTAGAGTAATAATAGTGCAGGTCATTCATTATAAGGTGGACTAGGTCCACGATGTTTGTTAGTATTAAATAAGACCCACTATGGTAGTTAGTATTGAATAAATGTAATGGGGCCTCATTAAAAAAGGTCCACTAGGTAGTTCGGAGGTTGTTATGAATAGAGTTCTCTTGTTAGTTAAAAATAAGGATGGATTCCTCCTTATGAGGAGAGTGGAATACTATTGTATTTGGATATTAGCTCATGGGAAGTCTCCCAACCTTAAGAGGCAAGTGAAGAGGCATGGATTCCTTCCATAAAAGCATCAATTGTAAGGTGTTTCCCTACCTTAAGGTTATTTTTATATAACCAAGTAAAGGGGATTCTCTATCTTATTCTTGGATATCGTGTATGTGATAACATTTTCAGGTCTAAGGTACATAACAAGTGGTATCGGAGCTCTTTCTTAGGCTAAAAACTTCTTCCTTTTTGGACCAAGAAAGAGCTCTAATACCACTTGTTATGCACCTTAGACATTAATATAAAATCTCACACAAGATACAAAGGATAAGATATAAAATATCATTTACTCGATTATAAAAAAAAATACCCTTAAGGGAGGGAAACACCTTATAATTGATCATTTTATGGAAGGAATCCACTCATGTTCAATTTCCTCTTAAAATTGGGTGACATCTCAATGTGTTAATCTCTAAATACAATACTCTTCCACTATCTCATGAGGACTCCATCCTTGTTTATAACTAATAAGATAACCCTAATCATAACAACCTCATAATTACCTAGTGGACCTTCTTTAATGAGACCCCATTACATTTATTCAATATTAACTACCATAGTGGGCCTTATTTAATAGTAACAAGCATAGTGGACCTAGTCCATCTTACATTGAATGGCCTCCACTATTATTACTCTACTATAGGCCCTTCGGCTCCCCATTACACCCCTAGGGAGGATCCCAACATGACCTAGAGGAGTTGTAAGTATGAAATTCGAAAACCTTCAACAATCCTTGGTGTTACCTTTAATACATTGCCTTCTAAGAATCGATTAATGACAATTGATCTACCAATGATGGTTGTTGTCATTATTTTCAACATCCTCACATTTTACTTGTCAATGTGTTGGTCCATGGTCAATGTTGATAGGTTTGTTGTTGTCGACATCAACAAATCATGAGTGGGGTTGCGGATGAGATGACACATTAACAAAGGATACAACACTTATCGATAAGTGCCTTATGGACAAGTGGATTGTTAAATTCACCCTTATTGATAGATGACTCATCAATAAAATGGTTTGATTGGTCTCTTTTTTATTCCAAGTTTATCAATTGACCCCTTTGTTGATCACCCTAAAATCAACCTTTCATGAACTCGTTGACCCAAATCATCAACCCACCTTAAGACTTGGAACATCTTCCCAAAGAAAGTTTAACAACTTTGTTGAAAAAMCACTTTGTAATGTTAATGTCATTAATTGGTCTCTTAAAAATCATAGGGTTGGGAGTGAATTGATAGGAAGTTATCGAGGGAARMTACACTCATGCACATGGCACATTGTGGTAGGCTATATTTGACATAGTGGGAGTGCAACAAAAGAATGCAAGGTGGCACATTATGGATAGGATTCAAAAACATCATCTTTAGAAACATCATGTATTTGCTCAATTAAAATTACCTATTCGTTAAACTTAATAAAAAAATTGTATAAACTCTTTTTTTATTATTTTTTTAAAGTGATAAAACCTATTGTTAAGAAATAGAGCACAAGATAGAACGAGATAGAAGAACTTGGTAGGAAAGGCTTCAATCCATATTCTACACATAGTATTCATTACAATGATACAAATATATAATATATGAATGCAATCACCTCATAAAATAGATTTTCTCTCACACTGACACCTCACCAAGAGATCAGACAAGGAGGGGGGAAAGTAAGATCTAGAACACATTAAGGATAAAATCTATATCTCATAATGTAAAATATACAAAGGTGGTGTAGGAATTCATTATTGTATAGGGTTCCACAGGATAACAGTCCCCCCCCCCTCAATTATAAGTCCAAACGATAATACCAGCAAACCAACAAGAACGAGTATCATCTCCAAGTCTTCATTTTGAAACTCCTAAGTTGAGCCTCGATGAAGAACTGCTTAAAAAACTATCAAATATGGATGTTGAAACTCATAGAATATGTAACCCAAAATGCTTGTAATTTTTTCATTGATGTGAACTCCAATATGATGAGAGAGAAACATGAGAGATGAATCAGTTGCTAGTCTGACACATCCCTGAAAATGCTTGACAACTTAATCAAATGTCAATTAACAATGTAGAAGGATCTGGTTTCTCATTTGCTAGGTCAAATGACCATCTAAGTGAACATAATTTCTACAATATTGCTTTAAAAAATGACACAAAAATAGTGTCAATCAACATACTAGTCATTAATTTGTACGATTCAACAAAACCATATTTCTACCAAATAACGAATGAGTAGTAAACAGTGATCAGAATGACATCTACTATAACCTTGTTTTGTCATAAACCTGACAAACTTCAAATACCATTGCCTTGGATATTGCTTTAGGCCATAGAATCTCTTCTTCAACCTGCATACCAAATTTTCATTCCCTTTGACCTCATACCCATGTGGCTGCTACATATAAATCTCTTCCTCTAAATACCCATGGAGAAAAGTTGTTTTTACATCTAACTGTTCAAGATGCAAATATTCTACTGCCACAAGACTCAAAATAGTCCTAATTGAAGCCATTTTAACAACAGGAGAAAATATTTCATCAAAATATATACCTTTCTTTTGCGAAAACCCCTTTACAACAAGTATAGTCTTGTACCATTTTTTCCTCCATCTTCTTCCTTCAACTTGTAAACCCATTTATTTTGCAATGCTCTTTTTCCTGCAGACAACTGAACCCAAAACCCAAGTCTATTTATTTACCAGGGAATCCATTTCCTCTTTCATGCCTTGCTCCCACTTATTTTTAGTGTCTACCTACATTTCCTCTTCATAACATTTTGGTTCACCAAAATTAGTCAATAATAAATAATACAATGAAGGAGAGTATCGTTCAGGGGGTCTACTTAACCTAGTAGATATTCTAACAACACTTGCAGGAGTTTGGGGTACATGTTTCTCTTGTTGTTGTACATTTTGATTTTCTGGTACCTTTGGAAAAAAAAAATCAGTGATCTCATCAAGCACTGTGTATTCTAGTTTTTCTTTTTCTTGTATATTTCCCTGCAACTGATATTTGTAGATGACCTTCTCATTGAATATGACATCTCTACTCCTAATGATTTTGTGATTTTCATAATCCCATAAGCGATAACCAAAATAATTAACATCGTATACAATAAAGGTACACTTCTTGGATTTTGTCTCGAGCTTTGTTCTATTTTCTTTATCAATATGGACAAATGCTTCACAACCGAAAGTCTTCAAAAAAGAATAGTTTATCTTTTGACCTGTCCATGCATCCTCTGGAATTCCACCATCCAAAGAGATTGAAGGTCCTTTGTTTATTAAGTAAACAACAGTATCTACAGCATCTTCCCATAACTATAAGAGCAGACCATCATGCAATCTCATACTCCTTGCACACTCCATGATTTTCCTATTCATTTTTTATGACACACCATTTTCTTGTGGTGTTCCTGGAATTGTCTTCTCTCTACGAATCCCATGGTATGAACAGTAATCATCAAAATTATTGCTGCAATATTCACCTCCATTGTTTGATCTAAGACACTTCAACCTTTTTCYTGTCTCATTCTCAACCAAAKCTTTCCATTTCTTAAAAGTATCAAAAATAACTCAWTTTTGTTGAATGTAATAAAYCCAAGTTTTTCTAGTTGCATCATCAATAAAAGTAACATAGTAACGAGATACACCAAGAGATGATACMTGTTATGGTCCCCATACATCTGTATGCACAAGMTTTAACCTTTCACTCTTCTTTTCTTTTCCAACTCTGATAAATCTGACTCTCTTATTTTTTCCATAAACACAATGCTTGCACAAATCCAAATCAATTTGTTTAAGATCTGGTAAAAAATTTCTTTTGTGAAGTATCTGCATCCCCTTCTCACTCATTTTTCCAAGCCTATGATGACACAGTGTTGTATCCACTCTTGTAGAAGATAAAGAGATAGAAGAGTCAGTATTACCAGTACATAAATACAATGTACCTACCTTCTCTCCTTTTTCTATCACCAATGATCCTTCGGTGACCTTCCACACCTTATTTGTAAATATGGATATACAACCTTCACTAACCAAATACCCTATTGAAATTATAATTTTCCTTAGATCTGGAACATGTCTTACCTGTTTCAACAACAATTGGTTTCCATTCCAACAATTTTCCATGGTGCATCATCACCCAAATGAACATGTCCAAAATCACCTTGAACATAATATAGAAAATGTTTCCTATGCGGTGTGGCATGAAATGAAGCCCCTGAATCTACTACCCAAGACTCATTAATATTATCTACAGAGAGAATCAAATCATCTTGTAACACATCACCTGTTACATTTGCTTCCTGATTTTTCTCTTGTTGTCCATCTCTTTGTTTCTGTGGAGCTATGCAGTATTTCTTCATAAGTCCTTTCTTCCCACAATTCTAGCACTCTATCTTTCCCAGTCTATATTTGGATCTTCCCTTCATAGAATTCTTTCGGTTCCCTAATCCCTTTCATCTATCATTTTATCTTCCCCTGTTATCCATGTTTAACGCATTACCTAATGTCTCATTTGTGCTTTTCCATCGCATTTCCTCGCTAAGGATAACACCAACAAAATCATAAAATTTTAGAGTGTTTGAACCAGAGACAAAGTTACTTACAGCCATGACCAAGCCATTCCATTTTTTTGGAAATGAGCGCAAGATTAGAAGATCCCTGACCTCATCATCAAAGTCCACTTTTACAGAATTTAGTTGATTAGTAACCGTATTAAATTCATTCAAATGATATGCAATAGACCCACCTTCTGACATCTTCATATTAAATAATCTCTTCATTAAAAATACATTACTGGACACTGAGCGACTTTCATACAATTAAGCCAATGCATCCATCAGCTCCTTCATTGTCTTTTCTTTCGAAATATTGAAAGCCATCGACGTTGCTAGGCTCAATCGTATCGTCCCTAGTTCCTTTCTGTCAAAAACCTCCCATTATTCATCCTTCATGGTTGTCGGCTTCTTTTATATTCCACCCAATGGTAGGAATAGATCATTTTGATATAAACAATCTTCCATCTGCATCTTCCATAACTAGTAGTTTTGGCTGTTAAATTTCTCGACCCTAAACTTTCCATCTTCTGCCATTGCTCCCACTCAAACCAAGAACCCTCTTTTCCTACGAGTTACATTTTGCTATGATACCAGTTGTTATAAAAATAGGAACGTGGAGCAATAAATAAAACAAATGCATAAATAAAACACAGAAGATACACAATACAATAGAGACACAGATATACGTGGTTCACCCAATGTGGGCTACATCCACTAGAGAAATTGCCAAGTCCTTGCCTTTTATTATCTAGAAAATGAAGGGATATAACCTATAGCACACATAATGTAACTTCATCTTATTTCTCTCACATTATCCTCTCTCATAATACAATATTCGCAATGATACATAGTCGTAATACATTTCCCTCATAAAACAGGGTTTCCTTCTAGGGGAAAAAACCCTAACATAACTTCTACTGTCAAATATGCGACCGCATAATGAATGCTTCAGATTTACCATGAAATTACAATTTACATTAACAAGGAAATTTTTCCTTCGGTGGCTTCGCCCCCGAACCCCCACCGGGAGCCCACTTTCCCCCATCCCACGCAAGGGGGGAAACCCCCCTTCCACTCCCTCGCGTGGAGGGGTGTACAGTCTTCTAGGGTGTATAGTCTTCATGGGGTATAAGAACAGATGAAAACAAAGACCTCTGAATCAAGAAGATAATCAGGCTCCACAACCAACAAGTTTGTTTTCATATGTTGATCATCAACTATATCATTAACCTCATTCGTGTCTAGTGTTTTTTTATCAAGAAATCCTCCACTCACAAACTTAACTGGTTTGGAGTATTTTGGGATATGAAAGTTTTTTCCTTTGTCATATTCTAAACCATGTCGATATGTGTTGAATTGTAATTCTTCCCAAAGCCTCACAATTTTATTTGAAAGATCATGTTGAACTTGATCATGAAAAATTTCATCGTCATCTGCATCAGAAGTTTTTTCACTAACTTGATCCTTTATTGATTGTTGATTGGAATTATTATCACATTCAAAAAGTGGGTCGTTCTAAACAAGGACTAGTACAGAATGTGTAACATCCCAGTTTTAATCCCTATGAACTAAGATGTATTCATGTAAATGTGACTTAAGCTGGTGAGCGAGTATGTTCCGGGTCGGAGAGCTTATAGTGAGTAATATGGCCAAGGGACAAGATATGTATTGTAAAATGTAATACTTTGAATATATTAATAAAATACATTGTTGGTTTCAAAACATACAAGGACAAGAGTCATAGGGGATATGTTTCCACAAGAAAGGGGGTTAAGGGGATACTCCTTTTATTAATTAAATATTTACCCACGTTTGTGTTGGGAGGCGAAGGATGGGGTGTGTGAGTCTCTCAGGGAGACCACATTGTGCCTTGGGTGTCGTTTCTATTTAAACCATGTCTGTGGGTTATTTGGCAATGGATTATTTATTTTGGGTTGCTCATTATTTAGCTCAATAATTAGGTTACTCATTCATTATTTCTCATTCGTGTATTGGGTATGGCATGGAAACTAATAGCTAGAGCTAGAGAGCCATTGCTAGATGGATGTAAGGAATTATTTATTATTCCATAAAGGAATGGATGCCTATGTGCATGAGAATGGTGGCAGTTGTGAAATAATTGTCCACAGTTGAGTATCCTTGGAGTTTTGAGCGATGAGATTCTTGACCAGTAGCACTAGAGTCCTGGAAAAGAATGATCGGCTCGAGGATGATATGTTGTTGAGATTTGGAAAAACAATTTCTATAGTTGGGTGGAAAATCCAACATCTGCATCAAGTTGGTGAATGGTTTAATTAATGTTAAGTGCTCTATGTGTTTTCTATGTAATTTATATTATGTTGTGTATTATGATCGATGTGATGTGTTTATGTTTTTCCTATTTATTGGTTATTGTTGTGCATGACATGTTAAGCATTATTTTATGGATATGAATGGTTCTTGGTGACTTCATGTGCATTTTTCACGTTTATTGAAATAAAAGAATGGAATAAAAATTTGAAATCAGTCCAAGAGGGTGAATTTGGAAGTACCCGGGCAATGGGTACGTTTCAGATCAGTATTCAAGAAAATCATTTTGGGTGTATTGTTTCAGTTATGTCACAAGAGGTATCAGAGCAAAGTTTTTCATGGTGATGATAGTGTGTACATGAAAAATTGGTATCAAAGCTATATGTTATAGCATCATACCTTCAGGGACCTACTACAGGACAAAAGTTGCTTGGATGAGATTTTCTTTTGGGTGAAATTATATGCTACTAAACTACGTTGGAGGTGAGAATTTTTAAATTCAAAATTGTCTTTTCATCCTTGGAAATTGTGTGCAAGTAATCATGGACTTTGTTTTCTATCAAGCTCTTGTTTGCTCAATTTGGGCGTAGGTATCAGGAGTTATGCCTCCCGGAAGACAATTCACAATTGTCGTTGATCGATCCTCTACGTGGATTTCCAATCATACATTTGTGATCTGCTTATTTTATTTATTGCACATGCATGAGGAAGGGTTCAAACAATTGGTTTATAAGCAACAAGAAACCCTTTTTCACTTGTGCATGAAGCATGAAGAGCCACGGAACCCTGCGGAGTTTGTGCATGATGTAACTTTTGGATACCACCCCTCCCCCACCCGCCATGAGAAAATTCATCCATCGGACCAGAAATCACTTGGGATGAAGTACAGTTGGAGGTGTTTTGACCAGTGGCCAGTGGACTGAACCAGGAATCACTTGGGATAGAAGAGAGTAGGAAGGAGTCCTTATCCATTGCCTGGTGGAATGGTGGCCCGATGCTTGATGGACTGGTGGTCAAGTTGAGTCGGAGGTGTTCTCACCGATGACAAGTGGATCGGTGGACTGGTGGCCTAATGGCAAGGGAGTTGGATGGAAACTTATGCAGGGTGACTAGCGACCCAGTGTTATGGTGGACTGACCTAGAGTTGATTGGAAGTTCCACGATGAGAGAAGGGGAAACATTCTCCCTGGTGGACTAGAATGGAGTCGATTAGCGAGGAGTTGAATGGAATATTTTGTAGGGTGACCGATGGATTGATGGCCCGGTGGTCTGATGGAATAACCTAGTTTCAAAAGGAAGTTCAACAACGAGAGAAGGGGAAGCATTCTCTCCAATGACTTGTGGCTCGGTCGCCTAGTGACCGAAGTCTGTCAATCGAACTAGACCAAAAGCACATAGAAGTGAGTAGAAGGGGAAGCATTCCCTGGTGACTGAATCCACATCAGTGCCACATAAATTCCATAGCATCTAGTGATTCCACGTTAGCATATTTCCACGTAGGCAAGATTGTCTTACAGTTTCAAAAAAAAATGTAAAAAGGACGAAGTTGCAGATTCGATAATGTTGTAGAATATTACTGGAGCGACAAATGGAGAATCTAAAGGTTATTGTGTGTTCACCATTATGAGTATTATTAGTTCCCAATACAAAATTTTCATGTTTATTTATGGATTATATTCTACACTTGAAATAATTTTACCTTCTAGTAAAATTGCATTAGTGGAGAAAGTGTATAAATGGGTTGAAAATAGTTTATTTTCAAGAAGCCATAACTTTCAACTCAGAGATCAAATTGAGGCACAATAATAGTAATTAGAAAGATACTTAAAGGAGAAGACATTTTTCCACCCATATTTTTTTAACTAAGTGGCATATTGTTCTTAGAAAATCAAAGAAGGCTTATCGTGGCTTGTAGGTGCAAAGAGAGAGAGAGAAAGAATTGTTGATTTTGGGCAGCCATAGCTTTCAACTCATAACTCATAATTAAGCCTGAGTATATCCATTGGAAAGGTCATCCATAGGAAAAAATGATGGGATGCTCAAATTTCTTCAAAGAAATGTCTAGTTGTTTCCTAAAGTTGTAGGAGGAAGTGAATGGGACTCCATGGACCATACAACTACTTTAAATGGAAGTTTTTGAAACAATGTCAATTTTGGAAATGTGTTTTCTAGATTATAGAGTTCCATGCCAGATATAAGTATTGAGTAATATATACCATAGATGCTCATACTGGTGTATGTCCAATGATATGGAGGATCATTTGTAAGTGCAACAACCTGGTAATGAAAGGAGGCTTAGTTTTAATAACAAGGTATTGATTATGAGCAAGGAACACTCAAGTAGAAGGTGTTGTGTCAAGCATTATTAACAATAAGACCAAATACCATGAGTGAATACTTTGTGGGTCTATTGTAGAGGATAACTCCAGGGTGTTGTTGAGAAGTAAGACTGAGCTTGTAGAGTTGGTTGAAATAATAAAAGGCTTATTGAGGGAAGTGTAGAGCTACATAATAGGGGATGAAAAGTGGATAAGGGACTCAACAAGAAAAGAGAAAAATTAGTTCTCAATTGCTACAGAGTCTTAATGACTTGCAAGGGGAATTTGACAAAGCTTCTTGTGTAGGATATGAAGTGACCAGGTGAAGAATGACATCAGTGGGCATAGATAGGCAAGGTAAGACTCCAGAGTCTTGATGGTAGAGATGTGTTAATTATTGCAAAGCATGAAAGTAAAACAGGGACCTCAGGAGGTGATGTGTGATTCATGTGATATGTGAGTCATCTCTATGTGCCAAGCACAGGAGTGTCCAGGAAGGATTTGGTAGCTATGACTTAGTTGTTTTTTCTAAAAGTACTCAAAGAAAGAAAGACACTTCTGACATCAGAGTTCACAGTGGAAGAAGGATGCAAATGTAGAGAAATCGAGGATAGAATAATGAAGTTTCTTTCACTTTGAATCTTAGTGCCACTAAATGAAAATAGACTTCCATTGGGAGTGGTTTTGTTTTAAGTGGAAAAAGGTATGGATTCACATGGAATTGTTAAATGAAGTGAAGAGAAATATTCCCATATTAGGAAATCCAATGGACAGCTAGAAGTAATAGCACATATGTAGAATGATTATGATTAAGTTGATTCAAGGATATTGTGGTAGTAGGGTGATGTAATGTTGTGAGATACCTCATTCCAAGGTGTTGAAATGTTTCGTAAAGGTAAATTTGGGGTATGTCTTCCTAAGAGAAGTTTTTCCCAATAGAACAAATTGGTTGGAATACAAAATGGCCAAGTGGAACTTGGCTGGAAATTGTTCAGACCAGCGAATGGTAGTGGAGATGAGTGGAATACGAGCACACAAGGAAACAAGGATCTGAAGAAATTCAAGGACAACCAGTTACAACATAAATAAATAAGTGACGTTGAAATAGAATGCACTAGAGTACATGATGCATACGATGAAGTTAGAATGCATATGCATTAGTAGGCATGTTGATGGTGAATGCTTGGTGCATATGGATGTGCATTTGTGCATATGTACATGCTTGGATATGCATATGGCATGCTTGTGGACTTAGAATAGTCTATTGTTATGTAGATGCAATAATGATGTTATGGAAATTGAGTATGACTAATGATGGATTATGTATTTAGGAAAAAATAATATAGCATGGTTGAAGATGTCGATGGTGTTGCTACTACATATGGCTTCTGTCCATGTGAAGGCCCATGAGGGTGGTATGAATGACGATCAAAAGGATTGTGGAGGAAGCCTGAGAGATTCTACAAATATCAACTAATTAGGTAGAAGCAAGTAGGTTGATAACAACCATGCAGGTATGCATTTGGTTGCTTTTGATGCATAAATGATGAAGGGAATTGAGGTAAGAATTCCCTCATTTAAATTTCAAGATTTAAATTGATGTGTAATGAACGAAGGACTAGAGTATATAAATATTGTTGATGCTAGAATGCATTTAGGTAAAATTTAATTGCATATTATGTTATGATTGGTTATGCGATCATAACCAGCTCAAGTCAAAAGACATGCTCATGCTATAGCAATGAAAACTGGTATCCCCCACTTTTAGGGATAACTAGGAGATCATGTCTCGAGGCCTACAGGTCCTAGACATTGAGTATCGAGAGAAGGACTGGCTTTAGCATGGCCCTGGAGGGCCCACCTTTTCTTTCTTCCAACATATTTATCTTGTCAGCAGCAGCAGCATCCATCACCATCGGCTTGGTCATGTGTCAGAGATGGTTCTTGCTCCATGAGGTAATTAGTCTAGGTATCATGGTATGTGTCACTTTGATCATCAAAACCATCAAATATGTGTATCTGATTCCTTTTATTTTATAACAACTGCTTGGATCTTACACTTTCCCACTTGACCATGTTTGGGGGGATTGACAGGGTGCCCTACAAAGCTTGTGTCTATAGGTTTTGGTTTTCCACTAGGGGGATTTATGAAAATCCATCGTCTGCTCCCTTCACAGCACCACTTTTTCATCTTTCTTCCCGCTCACCTATCCCATTCCACTTGTCTCGGAACTGGGTTGACCTATTTGTAGGATTTCACCTTACCTCATGGGAAGAAGGGGCTAAAGGCCCAGAAGGTAAAAGCATCTGATAAAAGATAAAATCCTAAGAATAAAACCTTGAGATGCTTCGCCCAGGGATCCTTGATAAAGCAATAAAAGGATTCTCAACAAGAAACAAGAGGGACTCAGAAAAATAATAAAACAAGACCTGATCAGAGGATAGGGGGTCTCATCACGAGCCAGCCTATTAGGTCCATGGGTACCTAGCATTATGACATTACAACCAGCTGGTTACCACACCAGGGTAGTGACTCTTGGTTGCATGGCCAAGGGAAAGGGGGTCTCATCACGAGCCAACCTTCTCATTTCTGTGAAACTAATTATGGGTAATGCTTTCACCACTAGTCACCACGCCAGGTCAGTGTCCCCTGATTATCTCTTGAACAAAAAGAAATAAAGAATAAAAGAATAAAAGGCAAGAATGGGATTGGAAAAAATGCATCTAGGACAGGTACACCTCGCCTTCTACAAAGGCACCCACAGGTAACATTTTTGCATCCTTGGCCCTCATTGCACCCAGATTCTTGGGCATCCCCTGACCACATCACCCACTTACATGGATTGGATGAGGTCTCTTCTGGGAACTTTCCTTTTTCATTCGACACTAGACAAATCGGATGCCTTGTCCTTTTCTCCAAACTTGTATTGCAGGCTTGTGTAATGTCTTTGAGATTTTAAATAATGTATTAGGGATTTTATGCACATGTTTGATAATATTTATGATGAGATGTGATTGACATTTCTATGATCCCTGTGACTGATGAGTCCATGGAGGTCATATATGTTGATGTGCAGGATCATGCCCGACAGACAGGTACCATTTTGGACCGGTACACATGGGGAGATGATCAGTTTGGACCTCCATGGGGCTGAAGAGACCATTTGATGGATGTTGAGACCCCATCAGGGGGCAGAGACAGGACAAATATGGATCAGGGGATTTGCACTGGAGAAGAGGAGGATGTTCCACCAAAGGTACCCTGGCAGAGCTTGACCTAGGGGGATTGTCCATTTTTCAATGGAACGTTGGCCTTGGAAGGCCTAGGACATCACCCATGATGACCATGACATCATCCAGCCTTATGGACATCTTGGGAGGCAGACTGGGTAGTATTGGCACATGTGGTAGGTTGGAGAAGCCCAAGGAGGGCTAACGTTTTTCTCCAAGATGCCCCATTTGCCCTAGAGGGGATAACGTCTCCCTTAGAGGGAATTGATGTCTTTTTAGATTGATTAGGGTTTTAATTTGACATTTTAATGTAAAAACAGCATGATTTAGTATTTTGGCCTTGTCATCCTTTTTCATGACCTAAAATGTAAAATTAGGTCATGATATTGTATAAATGAAGGATTTTTACCTTCATTTTTTTGGATCATTTCACACTCACTCATTAGTGAGGTCTAAATTTTGCACCCTCTCTTGGGTTATTAGCTAAAATTGTGAGGCGCACTTGTTGAAGTAAGACTTTCTTGGCATATTTTGGCATTTCTCTTGGTGGAAGGTGTTACAACTAGGGTTTGCTATGCTTTTCTTGGTGATATGTAAGTGAATTTCTACAAAACTTCTTGATTGAATGGTTTTATTGTTATTTCTTGCATATGGTGTTATAAATTTTTTGAATAAACCCTAGGTGACAAGCACACATCATTGGTCCTTGTCTCATGTCCCCATTAAGAGATTTTCCAGCCATTGTTTAAAGAAGGAACAAACTAGTTGTAGCTACGCTCTTCTTTTCTCTTCTTTCTGCTAGTCGTTTCGTTTCCTGGGCTAAGAAGGAGAAGACGTCCCAAGGCCTAGTTCCCCTACACCTTGAGAATTGTTTTTCCCCTAGGGTTTGCTGGTGAAGCCTTGTTGTAGCAACACTTTTCTTATCAAACCCTCTTGTCTTGGTCTTATGTTATATCTTTGGCTAGTTTCAATTGTCATTGAGTTAAGGAAGGAGGAGAGAGCACTGAGGCCTAGTTCCCCTATGCCAAGGTGAGCCTCTCTCCCCTATGGTTTTGAATTTGAGGCCTTTCTTTAGCAACAGCTCAAAGTTTCTCCCTCTAGTCCTTAGTCGTACTATCTTTGATCCTTTAGCTCCTGCATCCTTCACTTTTGACTCCATTAACCCTAAGGCACTGATCTAAAGACCTCTTGTTTTGAAGTGAACTTGATCACAACAATTCTTAAAACCTTGAATCAAACCCTAACTACTAACCTTAGCTTAGGAACTAACCTAACTAACCTATTGTTGTCGTCATCTTTAGTTATAATATCATTGGTGCAGCTAACGTTTTCTTTATAAGAAATTGAATGGTGGTTAAAGGCATTAATTGAATGAAGTATTGATTTGTTACATTGAATGCCATGTCCTTTTAACATTTACTGAAGAAGTGACATATTTACATGTCCTTAACATTTAATTAAGAAGGGAATATATTTAATATTGTTATTTTATAAACATTGGAATCACAATATTTATTATCAAAATTGCTTATATGTGTATACGACAGTCATTGATTTATATGAAGATAACCAAGCAAGCAAGTTTGCACATGCAATTTCATTGTTAAGCTGTTCTATCAGGGATACTTCTTGGTTATTACTTCCATTTATCTTTTTTTTTTTTTGGGGGGGGGGCTATAATCCAGACTTTCTGATCAGGCGGTGACTTGTGAGAGGGAAATTATCCTTGTCTTATAATCCTTTGCCTTCTCAAAACCCCAGGTCACCGGGGACATCTCCCCTGGGCCTTCCCACCCTAAACATAAAGAACCATCCCATTGTGGTGACATTGGGTGGGATTGGTTCCATTTACACCAGTTTGCCTCTCCAATCTCTAGCCTTTTATCCTTGCTACAAACTATGTGATAAAAAACGCAATAGAGATAGTCGTGTGTGAGACCATGAGATGGTTGGATATGGAAGGGATATAGGTCTATGTGAGTTCTTAATGGTTCCTCATGTATAGTTGATGTTTGGACTAAAACCTCTGTGTTGACACTGAAGAACACTTAGGAATTATGTTTCTAGCGTTGGGTATGGGTTGAAGAGGAAAGTATCCAAATAGTTGGGTAAGTAATTGGGAAGAGGTTGGATGATGTGTTGAGGCATTGGCTACACCTTCCAACTCACCATAGTGGAATGCATGACATATATATGTGATATTATGGAGTCAATGCGGGGATGCATTATGTAGATGTGGCCATGGGTATTGGCACATCGATTTTTACTTAATTGGTAAATATTTGTTGCATTATGAAAAGCTCATGGTGCTGAAAATGCATAGTGAATAATAGCTGCATTCTATTTAACATGAATACTAGTTGGAGGTGATTAAGTTTTTAGTTTATTACAATTCTGAGGTCACTTTCTAAGTTGTTGAAAATTTTACAAAGATAGAATGTTAATGTGCATGAACATTGATAGCTTGTTTGGCTGAGTGTAAATTGAGAAAATTGTAGGTAGGGTAGTCTTGGATATGGAAATGATGTAAGCCCATAAGGAAAATTGATATCTACAAGTGCAAGAGCTAAACATAATGAGTAGAAAACTCATGCATGGAAATTATGTTTTCCTGTATAAAATAGATTTGAGAAATTAATAATTGCAAATGGTTATTGTTGGATTACTGAGAGGGGGGGTGACTCAGTAATAGATAAATTTAATCCTTTTTAACCATATAATCCAAGTGTTATATCAATGTAGCATTATCATCCAATAACTGCAGAGTAAATAAGTAATGAACAAATGAACAATCATACACACACATAGTACACCAGTGTTTTACACAGAAACCCAAATCGAGAGAAAATCATGGAATGTTTTTTCTTATATGTCTTGAAGAATTACATTCATTGCAAGCACCAACTTACTTTGTTTTCCAACTGCAACTGGAAGGAGGCTCCAACCCCCTATTTTCTCAGGCTACAACCTGAGGGAAGCTCCAACTCCCCAATTCTCTGGCTACAACCAGAAGCAGGCTACAACCCCCTATGTTCTCTGGATACAACCAAAAGGTGGCTACAACCACCTGTCCTTGCCCCATCCAACTGCCTTGAAGTAGAAGTAGAATGATGGAACCACTATCACACTATCACTGTGAGATATACCAATGTAAACTTGTACCAAACAAACTGTACCAATAACCTAAACCATGCATCAACCTCTACCTCAACCTGTAATCAACCTGTACCATAAATAAGTGCACCAACCTGTACCAACCAACCTGTAATCAACATGTACCATAAAGAAGTGCATCAACCATGCACCAACATGTACCTCCACCTGTACCATGAACAAGTGCATCAACCATGCACCAAACCTGTACAAATAACCTATCACAACAACCTGTCACAACAACTTGTCCAAACAACCTATCTCATCAATTTTATCTAACCTATCTCATCCATTTTATCAACCAAATCATATCTACTCACCAAGATCAATCACCAAGACAACTCTCAAAGATGTGCATCAACCAAGTATAACACAACAACTCATAATCATCACCAAGATCAATATGTGCTTATGATAATACAAGTATGTTACATCATCCATAAACCATGTGTCAACAATACTACTAACAAGTGCCTCCAACCATGTACCAAGTATGTACCAATCATGTATCAACTACTCATCAACTATGACTCGTCATTATATACCAACATCATCAACTATACACCTCATGTATGTGCCAACTCATCAACTACTTGTCTCAATCATGTACCTCAACCAAAATCCCTCATCAATTTCATTATCCAAATATGATTTGTAACTTTGTAATAGACCTGGTGTATATGATCACATTCCTAAAAACCTTCCTTAACTTTAACAAAAAAAGACTAGCATTTTCATCAAACTTTTCTTTAGTCGCACATGCCTAGTTTTGGATTAGTCAATAACCATAACTTGAAATAATCATAACTTTGTACCTGTAATGAATAAAGATTTTAAACTAATACACAATGTTATTCAGTGTGTTTTATGAAATTCCTCCAGGTGTCACTACTTGGAACCTCTCATAAAAGGAGTTATAGAAAAAATGGCATACCTTGTTGAATTATGTCTTATTCTAGAGAGCGACCTTGTAGAGCGTGCCCCACATGGAATATTTGTTAAATTGATCTGAAATTGTTACACATAATACTAAATATTGTACTATAACCAATACATTTTTTCTTACTGAATTTGAATCTATCATGAATAATTTATGAAGTTTTTACCCAAAACACTTGTTTTTGACTAGTTTTGGGACTAGCCACAAACCCTATTTTCCACAGAGTGTAACTCCAAAAATAAAATGACACACAAGCTGAATTTTTCACCACAGATACTTGGATATTTTTCCTCAATGGAATAGCAATTTCACAATCTGAATAATTCTAGAAAAAAAAGTTATTGTGAAAATGGTGAGATGACCTAAAAAAAACATACCTTAGAAAGCATCATCAAAAGAATTTATCCTTCCTTGAATTTTGGCCTTCTTTTCTTCACTTTACTCAGAAATTTGGCTTAGATATCCTTTGGTTACCTCAGACACCTATAGGTATTCAATATGATCAAGTGTGTCTTAAATGATAGAGCCTTGCATCTTATTTATACTCTCCAAGTAGCTTCTTCAAAAACATCTTCTAGGTCACTTTGCCCACTTTCCTTATTTTAGGGTTAACCCACTTCTAATTTCTCCATTAAATTTATTATTGAATTAATTTATTTTGTATTCACTTTTAATTATAGTACACTCATCACTTCACTTTATTATT
>SNQJ01S0016303.1:127476-138757 GCA_010110895.2 Picea sitchensis | reverse complement strand
CATTATGTACATTCATAGATGCAATTAATGCAAGCATATATGCAACTGGCCCAATCCTTTCCAGGATTTCAAATGGCCCACAAATTCTGGCTGCCAACTTGGCGCAACTTCCCAGCTTCAGGGAACTCCTATTAGCTTTCACTTTCAGGAAAACATGCTCACCCACTTTGACCTCTCTGTGGGTTCTGTTCTTATCAACATAACTTTTCTGCTTGTCCTGGGAAACTTTCAAATTATGATTAATTTTTATGATTTGGTCCTCCATCTCCTTGAGCAACTCTGGCCCAACTACTGCTCTATCAGCTGGATTATCCCAGCTCACTAGATTATTTCACTTTCTTCCATAAAGTGCTTCAAATGGGCTCATCGTCAACGATGCATGATGCCCATTGTTGTAGGCAAATTCTACCAAGTGCAAGTAGTCCTCCTATCTTGATGGTTTGTCCATCGCATACATTCTCAGTATGTCTTCTATTACTCTGTTCACCCTCTCTGTCTGTCCATCAGACTCATTATGATAAGTTGTACTAACGTTCATATTCGTTCTGAATCCTTTGAACAATCCTTTCTAGAAATTCAAGGTGAATTTCGGGTCTCTGTTAGACACAATCGTTTTAGGAATTCCGTGCAATCGTGCCACTTCCTTTATGAAAATATCAGCAATATATGTTGCCTTCTGAATAGTTTTCAGTGGAATAAAATGGCCAGCTTTTGTAAACTTGTCCACCACCACCATGATCGAATCATACAGCTTGCTTGTTCTGGGCAATCCTATAATAAAATCCATTGTCACTACTTCCCATTTCCACTCAGGAATGGGTAAAGGTTGTAGTAACCCTGCTAAGTGCCTATGCTCAGCTTTAACTTTCTGGCACTCCATATATCTGGCAATGTATTCAACGATCTCTCTCTTCATACCCAGCCAAAAGTAATGGCTCTTGACCATTGCTACTGTTTTCTAATATGCAGGGTGCCCTGCATAAGGTACATTATGCATCTCCTGCAAAATCATCTGTTTCAAGCACTGGACATTGGGTACAAATTTTTTGTTCTTGTACAACAATATTCCATCTGTTTCCAATTTATAAATTTCCATCTTCTGTGGCATCTTACCCTGTTGTAGCTTGGCTACCAATTCTCTGTACTGCATATCTACATTTTCAACCTCCAGAATTCTTCTTTTAATATCAGTCCGATACATGCTAATGGTTGTAGCATGTAATTCATGCACCCTCCTGCTGAGTGCATCAACCACTTTATTCTCCTTTCTTTTGATATGCTTGATCTCAAATTCGTACTCACACAGAAATTCCAGCCACCTACTTTGTCTAGTGTTTAAGGTTGGTTGATCAAACAAATATTTCAGACCATTGTGGTCTGTTCTCAATTCAAATCTCCTTCCCATGGTGTAATGTATCCATTTCCTCAGAGCGTGAATGATTGCTGCCAACTCCAAATCATGAGTGGCATAATTCTTTTTGTGCTCTTTCAGCTTCCTGGAATCATAACAGATTACAAATCCATTCTGACTGAGAACTCCTCCCAACCCTTCTTTACACGCATCTGTGCACACCACGAAATCCACATTTGGATCTGCAATCCTCAAGATTGGAGCGTTGGTTAACAACTACTTCAATCGCTGGAAACTTTTCTCACACTCTTCAGTCCACTGAAACTTTTTATCCTTCCTTTGCAAGAAAGTGATAGGGTGAGCTATCTTTGAGAACCCTGCAATAAACCTTCTGTAATAGCCTGCTAGACCCATAAAGGATCTAACTTCTGCCACATTCCTTGGCGCTGACCATTCTCTGATGGCCTCAACCTTCTCAGGATCCACGACGATCACTTCTTCTGAAATAATGTTCCCCAAGTAATGGATCTGCCTTTGATAAAATGAGCATTTGCTCAACTTGGCATACAACTGGTGTTCTCTCAACACTTGCAGCACCATCCTCAGTTGTTTTTCATGCTCTTCCTCTGACTTGGAATACACCAAAATGTCATCCGAGAAGATGATGACAAGCTGGTCTAGATAGTCCCTGAATACTCCATTCATCAAGCTCATAAAAACAACGGGTACATTTGATAGTCCAAACGGCACCACTGTGAACTCATAATGACCATACCTTGTTCTAAAGGTGGTCTTTCTGATGTATTCATCCTTTATTCTTACCTGGTGATATCCCGATCTGAGATCTATCTTCAAAAATATTTTTGCACCTTTCAACTGATCGAAAAGATCGTCGATCCTCGACAGAGGATACTTGTTCTTGACAGTTACTTTGTTCAACTGTCTGAAATCAATGCACAACCTCAACGTCCCGTCCTTCTTCTTCATGAACAAGACCGGGGCACCCCAAGGTGACATGCTTGGGCTAATGTACCCCTTCTTTAGAAGCTCTTCAAGCTGCAATTTCAACTCTTTCATCTCTGGCGTACTCATTCTATAAGGAGCTTTCGACACTGGACCTACTCCAGGCATCAAATTTATAGAGAAATCGATATCTCTCTTTGGAGGTAGTCTGGGTACGTCCTGAAATACGTCTTCAAACTCTTTAAGTACCTCATGATCCTCAATACTTGACACCTTATCCTTAGGCGTTTCCCCCACATGGGCTGCAAACAATTGACATCCTTTTCTATAGCACTTCTTCAACTGCATTGCTGAGATTTCTCTAACAGTAACAACTCTAGGAATTCCTTGCACAACTCTCTGATTCCCTTCTTCATCTAAGCAAGTGAATGCCTTGTTCCGACAGTCCAAGATGGCATGGTGCTGGTCTAACCAATCCATCCCAATTAAACAGTCATAAGAGCCTAACGACAGAATGTTCAAATCGGCCTTCATGCTTAGCCCATTCATGTCTACAGGGCAGGACTTGACTAACTCCGTGACTTTCGTCTTGGTTCCTGTAGCTAGCTGCACTAACCAAGACTTTTCATGTTTGCTTCTTATCAAATGCAAACTTTCTATCACTCTAGGGTCTATATAACTATGGCTAGCCCCTGAATCAACTAAAATAGTAAATGGTTGGTTTTTTATNAGACGTTTTGGCTGTTTTTTGCTTATTCTGCAAACAGGGTGACACTTGGACTTGGGTGCCCAACTGTCCTGGTTTCCTGCCTAGGCGGGACAGCTAGCTTCACCTTCAGACTTGTTTTTTGATGATTTTAATATAACAGGATCCAACCTTTTATTTACAAAAAAAAAATGATAATACCATATTGATATTCTTGAAATCAATTCCATAATAAACATTGATCATTTTGACCCTCTGTGACATCAATGCCAACACCATAACACCATTTCCAACATTCTCCCCCTTTGGCATTGATCACAACACAGTAAAACCAATTTTTCAATCTTAACTGGATTTTACTGATCATTCTCCCCCTTTGACAGCAATGGAAAAGGGTTGCTCCCCTTATGATCAACCTTTGTTTGTCTGCATGTTGTTGACCAAAATATGAACTTCGGTAACGCCCCCTACAATCATGCTCTATTTTCCATAACTAAATGACTCCCCCTGTCAAAATTCTCTTTCTGCCTCTGACTACTCTCCTCCTTTGTTTTGGAAAGGGTATCTCTTCCTGATACGGTCTCTTCCCCTGTTAATTTTACTAGCTTCTTATCTTAGTTGATTGGGATATTTGTGCTCAAATAAGTATTTTTTATACCAACTTGTAGTTGTACCTACTTGTAGTGATCAAGTCTTTCAAAATTTAATCTAATTACTTTATTATTTGATAACCAAAATATCCCTCTTGATTTTTTACAGACTTTCCTTTGTCAAATAGAACAAGAGTATGAATCTTACTGATATTTTTTATTTGCTTCTTATTCTTCTTTGATATTTCATAGGAATATCAATTGAGGAATGATACCAATTGATTTAAATACCAATTTTGTTATCAAATGATCTTTGTTGAATGATACTCCTTGAACTTCTATGCTACCTTTATTTTTCCTCTTCTTGTATTCTACAACTAACCCTACCAATGATTTTTCTTTTGACCACTAATCTATAGATAGTCAAGATTTTCCATATGTTAATTTTAAAAACTCTTTGCATAATCCTTTGATCTTATAGAAACCAATTTAAACTTCTTTTTGAATTTTCTTACTTTGGCTAACAAATTATGACTTCATTAGAATTTGATATTGTCCCATATTCTTCTATAGGCACGTCCTTTTCTTGGGCTTGATTTATTTCATATTGAATTTCACATTCTTTATTAGGACCTTCACCCATCATGTTCTTATTATTAATTTCTTCATTTTCAGGTGTAATAACATATTTCTTGCTTTCTCCTTCATATTTTCTTCTCCATATATTTCTATGAGATATTTTGCTTTTTGGATCTTCTCTTTCTAATCATGTTTTTGGAGATTTGTCATCTCCTTTCTTCTTCCAACTTTTATTAGGTTTTGTCATTGACTTGAATGACTTATTTAAGGATTGACTTTTTGAACTCCTGCAACTTTGGGATTTGTGCCCAAACCTATCACAGTTGTAACATCTCATTGTATGACAAAATTTTGTTGTGTGCCCAACAAAATTACATCTCCAACATCTAATTGAGTTTTTGGATCTTCTTGTATATCCTTTCTCTAGTTTCTTGCAGTCCATTGCTTTATGGCCAAAGCTATGACAAGAAAAGAAATAGCCATTGAAGGTGTTTCCATTCTTGATTCTATTTTGGCTTGAGAAATCTGTCATTTGATTTTCTTCTTCTTTTTTACTTATATAGCTTCCTTCCTTAACAAAGTTCATGACTTGTAATTGCTTTGTAATTGCACCTTTTCCCTTTAAGTAGGATGATCATTTATCATGTTTGTAAATGGTGCTCCATTTTTCATTGTCTTCTTTCTTATTGTATCCAAGACCGGTTTTGTCATCTGCTGATCTTTGGCTCTTCCAGATATTATCTAGGATAGTTGAGCTATTCTGGAAATTGACAATCTTATTTTTATTTTCATTCACTTTTTTGAGATTGAATATTTCCAACTTCAACATGTGACATAATTATTCCCTTTTAGTCAATTGAATCTTCACGACTTCTTCCACTTATTTGGAATGTTCAAGTTGAGTCTTTATATTGATGACTATTTCTTCTATCTCATCCAAGACTTCTTTGCATTTAATAGTTTTGTCATATGTCTTCAATTCTTCCATATCTTTTGTTAGATCAAAAACTTTAGTTTTCAATATTTTGATTTCTTCCTCGTATTATAGCTTAATAGTTTTGAGGTTGATGGATTCTAATTCAAACATTTGGCATGATTCTTCCTTTTTAGTTATTTGGATCTTTTGGGCTTCTTCCTTTTTCTTAGCTTCTTCAATTTGAGTCATTAGATCTGCATTAGTACTTTCATTTATCTTTTTGAAATTGATGATTTTCAATTCCAACATATGGTAAGAATTTTATTTCCTTGTTAACTGGATCTTTAGGTCTTCTTCACTTTCTTTAATTTCCTCAAGTTGAGTGTTTAGACTGTTAACTAATTCTTTTGTTTCATTTAGTACTTCTTTTCTTTTACTATCGTGTGAATTTAATTCTTAACTTCCGTTTTCAATCTTTTGATCTCTTCTTCTTTGTTTTCTAGCTGAAACTTTTATTCATGCTCTTCAGGGTTAGATTGATCTAACTGTTCAAGTTTCTCCAACTCTTCAAAAGTGCACATAACTGTGTATTCAATATGGTCAAGAACATTCACAGGAACTTTAATATGTATATAATTTCCTGGTTCCATAAGAATCTCATCTATTGCAACTGTAACATCAGTCTTAAGATTATGTAATTTTTCTTTAGTGATTACTGAGGTATGCCTCAATTCCTTGATGAGTTTGTCTTCTTCATTTATGATTGAGGATTGAATTAAATCCTTCATTTCATTCTCATTAGAAGTGTATTTCAATGTATTATGTTCTTCAATCTTATTGCATTTATCATTTTCTTTATCTTGTTCCTTATCTTGATAAGAATTCTCTTCTTTCGAGTTTTATTCTTTATTCTGAAAGGAATCCTCTTTATCTAAGTCTTGTTCCTCACTTTGATAGGATTTATCTTCTTCTTTTGTTTCAATATGATAACAATTTTCTAGTTGGAGCCATAATTATTTAGCATATTTGTAGTGCCTCATCTTTTCTTTGACTTGTTCTAACAATCCATCCTAGATTGTTTTTAAGGCTATTGAATTGTTTCTCCTTGCTTTCTTTGCAGTTTTGGTTTTTCTCTTTGAAGTAGTTAAGTGTCAGGGCTTACATACTATCGAATCCCAAACTCCATATCCTCTTAACTTCAGATATATTTTCATATTTTCCCTCCATGATGAATAATATGTTCCATCAAATAAGGGAGCTTCATTTGTGGAAATAGCAATGTATCCACCCATTTCTTCTGAATATACCTTCAGTGTTTAAACTGTGGTGAAGGTACCTGCTCTGATACCAATTGTTGAAATGGATACTTGACACTGAGAGGGGGGGATGAATCAGTGTCACAAAAATTTGGACAATTTTTCACTTTTCACAAATTAATTGAACAACAAATATTTATTTCATTTTCTCAATCAATATATATATAATAATAAATACTTTATTTATTTATTTAACTTGAATGAATACATAAGATCAATCTGTAAATATTTTCAACGTCATGCAACTATGAGAGACCCATCTCTCTGTTACAAGACCTAGCTTGTAGTTCTCATATCCAACTAAGAAATGAGGAACCCAACCCTCATAACAAGTCCCAGCTTGTTGATCTTAGATCCAACTGAGATGTGAGGAATCCAATCCTCATACAAGACCCAGCTTGTAAACATGAACCAACCTGATAGAATGAACCTTCATTCAATCCATTATATATAAATATATATACTTCAACAAATTCAACTCCACTTCTTCTCACCATTCTTTCTTGTTTATATAGTCTTCCAACTGGTGTGAATTTGAATCATTGTGTCTTTTGATATTTGAACCATTGTACCTTTTTATTTAAATGATAATTTTAAACTTTAAATAATATTGTTTTTCATTTTATCCTTTATTAATAATGCTCATGATTTAACTCTCTTAATCATGACTATGTATCGGTTATTTTGTCTTCATGAGTTGATCACAGACATGGATCGACTCATTATATCGTACTCATGCTTTTGTTGTGTTCTCAGTTCACCAATAAATCATATTTGATCTTTTATCTATTCTCTGTATTGTTTTAATGTTAACTCTCTGTGAAATTAAATATGTATGAGGCACTTCCTTCAAACCATTTACATATGACCATATGTGAAAAACCACGGTCTTATTAATTTAACCGTTGCCTCTTATTTTACCCTTTTACTTTTATCTCCCATATGTCCAATGTTGGGACTGTGTTATTCGGTACCTCGTCCTTCGAGTCTTCATCCCTTTGCAACCTTTCAAATCTCCTGAATCAGATTTCACCGAAATAGATCAGACGGTCAATATTCGTTCTTTTGTTAGTCAGGTGATCATGGCTTGTCCAGAAGTTTTGAACAAATCGACGACCATGAATTAATCTATAGGTGAGTGAACGGTTCTTGTTTACTTCAAGATTTCATAACTTTGGGTATTCTTGGCTCCTGGACTCTGGAGTAGCAATT
Source organism: Picea sitchensis (assembly GCA_010110895.2). Taxonomy (NCBI): domain Eukaryota; kingdom Viridiplantae; phylum Streptophyta; class Pinopsida; order Pinales; family Pinaceae; genus Picea; species Picea sitchensis. The sequence goes on along the minus strand of SNQJ01S0016303.1, from coordinate 131,124 downwards.
CCTCCGAAGAGATTGCCTGTTGAATAGGTCATAAAGCGGTGGTGACTGCTTGTTGTCAGTTAACACCTCTACTTACGCTATATTTCCACTATGCTTGATCATCAGTTGAGAACGCTCTCGAATTAGATCAACGGTTAGCATTAACTTCGGCCTTCGGCACTTCGGGTGATTTATCCTACACAGGCCTTCAATCTTCCAGAGTACATTTCCATCGAAGTAGATCGGATGGTTGGATTTTACTTGCATGATGAACGGTTCTCGTTCATTTCGAAACTTCGGGACTCCAGGAATTTGCTGGTGGCGAAACTCTCGAAGTACATTTTCTCGGAGTGATGCAGCTGCGGACGTCACTTGTTGACATGGAACTGACCGAGTGGATTCCATGTTTCACATAGATTCATGACTTACACATACCTCAAATGTTAATAGCACCTTGACGGTTGTCATATTCCCCAACTGTAACAGAGTTTCCTCACATTTATGAGGGTATCTTATTTAATTGATCTGTTGGGAATTTGATCCCAATATCATTTCCTTAAGGTACTCCTTTTCCTGAGATTTTATGCATGCTCTAATCTTGTGCAATCTAAAACATTGCCTCTCCTAATCTTTTAGGTAGATGCCTTTGCACCTCGTTCTATGTCTTTTGCACAACTTACTATGTTATTTCTTGATCTGGATTTTATGACCAGAACAAAATGAATACAGATTATTAAAATATGCTTAACATAGAATAATAGAGATACAGTAAAATTGGTTTTCTCTTCAATAACGAAATAAGCTGAAACTGTAAAATGCAGCGGAAAACAAGCTTGATGAAATGGTGGCGGCTTATCTCTTAGAAGAGATGTGACGGTTGTGTTCATTCGCAAGAAGATGATTACAAAGACAATCTAAAGGCATTTTTAAAATAAACAGGAATGTCAAAAACCCTAGACATCCAAAAACCTAAACTTAGGATATGAAGCGCCAAAAGTCATGTGGGCCCTATTTGGGTAAGTTAGTACATCAACTTATCGAGGTCGTAATTTTGCATACGGTCTCTATTTTAGGCGCACGATAGCCCGTTGGAAAGGTGTCATCGAGGAGATTCATTTTGGGGGATCAATAAGAGCCTTCAACTAACGTTGACAAGATCAATCCCGAAAAACCTTCATTTAGGCCCTCAAAATGCCCCAGGAAGTTAAAAACTACTAAAAATAGTAAATTGCCAAAATTGCTAGAAAATTGTTTTGAGCGAGCTGGAAAAGGTGGATGGCCACCGATATCCACCTAGATAAATCATCCCTCCTTAGGAATCAATGGTATCCATTGCGCTGAGCTCCCCCATTAGATGAGGAAATTTATGTTGAATTTGGCCCCAGGTGAGCCACTTGCCTTGGTGCAGGAGTTGCCCTGCTTTACCAACTCAATAAAGTTGGATCCTTTGTTGTCAAGTGCCCTTCATATGTGTGTCCACAATCTCATCATTGGATTCCTGTTGCATGAATTCAGGGTTGAGCTCTATTGGTTTCAACTGCTATGTTATCTCTAAGGTTCCAATAATGGTGGGAAATATGGTCGAAGGAGAGACACGTTGAAGACTGGGTGTAGGCCAAGAAATGCATAATGTTGAGCTCAAAAGCATTGTCACCCACAACCTTGGTGATGGTGTACGGCCCATAACAGAGTGGGTGAAGCTTCCGATGGGGCCCTGTAAGGAATTCTTTCTGTAAGTGAAACCAAACTTTGTCTCCCACCTAAAACTCATGTGGCACCCGATCTTGATCATGGCACTATTTGTACTTGGCATTAGACTTTTGTAGAATATCCTGAACCTGTTGACGGATGTGTTGGATCCACTCAATGAATCGGGTGGCTTTGTCAACTCCTGGTGGAGAAGGGGATGATTTGGCTGAGGTGGTCACCAGGGGTAGTGGGCAGTTGATCCAGGTGGATATATGTGGCCACCCACCTTTCCAACTGGCTCAAAACAGTTTTCTGGCAATTTTGGTAATTTACTATTTTTAACAGTTTTTAACTTCTAGGGCCATTTTGAGGCCCTAAACGATGTTTTTGGGAAAATGAGGATAAATATGGTAGTTTGTTCTATATTTCCTCCAAAATGAATCTCCTCAACGATACCTTTCTAACAGGCTATCATGCGCCTAAAACGGAGATCGTATGCAAAAGTTACGACCCCGGGAAGTTCATGTACTAACTTACCCAAACGGGGCCCACACGGCTTTTGGCGCTTCATCTCCTAGGGTTAGGTTTTTTGATGTCTAGGGTTTTTGGAATCCCTGTTTATTTTAAAAATTCCTTTAGAGTCTCATCATAATCATCTTCTTGCGAATGCAAGTAGTCGTCACATCTCTTCTCATAGATAAGCTGCCACCATTCTAGGGAGTCTTTCACTCTGTATTTTTACAGTCTCTGTACATTTCTTTCATTAATAGAAATCGTGTATTACTATATCTCTGTGTTTATGGTTGCATCTCTAATACATTTATGTTATATTATTGGATATTCGTGATATCTCTGTGCATTTCTTTATTATATCTTCGCTCTCATTTTGTGTCGAAAATAATTTGGATCAGTGGTATCAAAGCAGGCTGCTCTTGATCATTTTTTTTAGTGCATGTCCCCGAAGAGGTATGAGTATAGAAAGTTGGGTCTCGAGCTTGTCTCTCTTGAATACAATCACTCTTGCACGCCCAAGAAACCCTCCATGGTGGAAGAAAAGAAAAACGATGGATCAGACGATCCTATAAATCTGTTGCTTGAGCAAGCTCTCACGCGACAAACGATGAAATGATGGAGAATTTTTCCCACATCCTTCAATGCATGTCGATGGAAAAAGATGCATATTCATCAAACAACCACTTTGGAAGCACCTCTCCTTTCAAGGTATAGGTTAATTTTGATATTCTCGTATTTGAAGGCCACATAGATGTGGATGCCCTAGACAAATGGTTAAATCTGTTAGAAGGTTATTTTTTTGTTCATAATTTTTTCGACAGGGAAAATATCACCTTTGCACTCCTTAAATCTCTCCCCCATGTCAAACATTGGTGAGAAACTTACTGGGAGAAAAGTTCCACAGAGGAATCTAGAATATATGGGGCCGAGCCCACTTGGGATTTTTTTGTGGATGTGTTAAAGAAACAATATTACCCTATTGGCAACTATGAGGACCAGTACATGAGATGTACCACACTGCGAAAAGAGAGGGACCAAGCAGCTCCGGAGTTCACCAATACCTTCCATACCTTGTGCACCAAGTTGGGTATCAAAAACTCTGAACGACATTTGGTTCTGAAATACCGTGGGGCTCTACACAGATACATCTAAACTGAAATGGATTTTATAGATATCTCATCACTTGGTGTTGCTTATCAATATGTTGTTAAAATCGATAAAAAATTTAAGCAACATAACAAATGGGAGTTCGGGTATATAAATCCGCAACAACCAAAGTATGACAAATACGACCCTAACAAATAGTCTCCTCAAAACCAATCCAAGACACAAGAAAAGAAGGGTCATGGGAAGACAAAGAAGGACACCGGAAAATGGTGTGATTTCCACAAAATCCCCTGGCACAACACCGATGAATTTCGCTCAAAACAGTCATTGGTGGCCGATATCAAAGACAAGGAACCAAAC
>SNQJ01S0016303.1:71776-112597 GCA_010110895.2 Picea sitchensis | reverse complement strand
TCCGCTCTCATTTCATGCCGAAAATAATCCGGATCACAAATCAGCTTCGCGTGCTCGCTTGATGGAACACAGAGATGGACCAGACAGCACAACAACCCATCTTGAAGATGGAAATTAGCGACCACTGAGTTGGCGCCCAACATTTGGTAGCTAGTGGATAATTCAAGGTTTTTCTCATAGACGTGGAGCCATCTAGAGGTCTTGTGGCCGCAAGAGTCTAGCACCGTGGTGAGTGTCAAGACTGGAGATCGGCTGAGGCAATCAAAAACTCGGTTGCTACTTCTTGTTTTATACTTGACGTTGAGGTGGAACTATTGTAAGTATGTGGACCACTTCTGATGGTGGTCATTCTGCAATTTTTCTTGGGTCTGCATGAACTGTAGTGGCTTGTGATCAGTGTGGATGATTGTCTCCTTCCCAATAATGTAATGTCTCCACTGGCGACAGGCTTGCGTAAAGGAGTACATTTATTTTTCATAAGTAGGGTACTTACGAATATCATTTGATAGTGTCTCACTATGATATGCCACGGAGTGGCCGTGTTGAGTGAGAACGACGCCCACAACATAGTCTGAAGCATCTGTCTCGATCTCAAAGGGATGTTTCAGGTCCAGTAATGAAAGTACTGGGGATGAGCACAAACGCTTCTTCAATTCATCGAAGGCTTGTTGTTGGGACAGGCCCCACACAAATTTTTCCTTACCACCACCCCTGGTTACTTGGCTGAGGGCCCATGCGATATGAGAGAATCCCAACACGAACCTGCGATAGAAATTGGCAAGGCCCAAGAAGCTTTGAAGTTCAGTGAGTGTTGTTAGGGTTGGCCAGTCACGGATGACCTGGATCTTTGTTGTATCCACATGCACACCATGTCGATCAACGATGTAGTCTAAGTAATTGACCATGTCCATGCCGAAGGAGCATTTTTCCAAGTTTGTATATAGTTTGTGTTGTCGCAGGGTGTGCAAAACATGTTGAATATGCTGCAAGTGTTCCGCCCAAGTCTTGTTGTAGATGAGGATGTCATCTAGATACACCACTACAAAAGTATTGGTGAAAAGTCGAAGGATATCGTCCATCATTCTCATAAACGTTGTTGGATCATTTGTCAAACCAAAGGGCATGACTAGCCATTCAAAAAGACCTTCTTTTGACTTGAAGGCGGTCTTCCATACATCTATCTGTTCTATTGGGACCTAGTGGTAGCCAGACTTCATATCAATCTTATTGAAGTATTTGGCCCCCGTGAGCTAATCAAGGAGGTCGTTGATTCGGGGAATCGGGTACCAGTTTCAGACTTTGATTTTATTCAGGGCCCGGTAATCAATGCAAAGTCGTCAGGTCTCGTCTTTCTTCTGCACCAGAATGAGTGGGCTCCCATAAGGTGATGAGTTAGGATGTATGTCCCCCTTGTGGAGAAGTTCTTGGATCTGCCTCTTGATCTCCTCATTTTCTAACAGAGAGCGGCGGTAGACTAGCCCATTGGGTAGCGGTGTGTCTGGGGTCAAATCGATGGGATGTTTGACCTGGCAATGCATAGGTACCCCGGTAGGAGAGGAGAAGATATCTGAGTATTCTTCCACGACCTTATCCACTTGCTTCTGTTGTGTGGAGAGATCAGTCACAAAGGCCCTGGATGTGGCTACGATCTTTCACTCACTCTGAGAGCGAATCACGAAGAAAACAAATTTCTCAGTCTGAGAGATAACCTTCCTACATTGCTTGGAAGAGATCAAGGAAATAGCACTAGGAGGAACTGCCTCAGGTATCCTGTACAATTTTCTGTTCAAAGTAATAATAACACTATGAGGCCTATAATCATATACAGCGTAACGTTTCCATAAATAAGGTTGGCCCAAAATCACATTACAAACTTTGAGAGGAGCAACATCACACAATACCTCGTCTTTGAAGGTCTTGATGCCATACGACAGTCGACACTGTTGACTGACGCGAAGATCGCTTCCTTGGCGAAGCCATCCAATGGTGCAGGGTTGTGGGTGCAGCGTTGTCGGCAAGGCCACCTGCTTGATGACCTCTGCTGAGATGAGGTTCTTCTGGCTATCTCTATCAACGATGAAGTGCAATGGGGTGCCTTTTACCCACATCTGTGAATGGAAGAGGTGTTCGTCATCTTCTGGCTCGTCTGGTTCACCAAGCTGGAGCTTGGTGGTAAAAACGGTGGCACTGGGTTCCGCGTCAATGATTCGTCTTCCCCTTTCTAGTTCTAACTAAGATTCATAACCCGCATCTGATTCAGAGGCTTTCACTTCAACCACCAACGACTGTGAGCGGCAGTCAGCGTTGTTATGCCAAGGGCTCTTATGGAATTTGCACCACTTTCCGGTATCTTTCTTTGTCTTTCCGGTGTCATTCTTTGCTTGCGTCTTGGACTGGTTGTCCTGTTACTATCCATCTTTTCTCTGACCTTTGTTCTGTGGGTTGGAGCCACCCCTTCCTGGATTTTTCTGTGAGGGGTTCCTAGGCCCAAATTTTTGTGTCTTTTGTTTGAGCTTCTGCTTGATTTTGACGGCATATCGGTAGGTCGCGCCCAAGGACGAGATGTCCAGAAATTCTATTTCGGTTTGGATGTATCTATGCAGAGCACCGCTATACTTGGGCACCAGATGTCGCTCTGAATATTTGATACCCAGCTTAGTGCGCAAGGTATGGAAGATATTTGTTAACTCTAGCATTGCTTAGTCTCTTTCTTGCCGCAGTGTGGTCCATTTGGTATACGAGTCGTCATAACTTCTGACAGGGTAGTATTGTTCCTTAATAGCATCCCTGAAGGATTCCCAAGTGGTCAAGACTGTAAATAATGAGGGTTCATTTGTTTCCTTTTGCTCACAGAAAGTTTCCCACCAATCTTTGACATGGAGAACGACTTTGAGGAGTGCAAAAGTAATCTTTTTCTCTATTCGAAAAGTTATGGACAGAAAAATACCCTTCTAGTAGATTCAACCACTTGTCTACAACATTTGCATCTATCTGACCTTAAAATATAGGAATATCGAAGTTGATTTGTACCATCTCGTTCCTCTGTTGTGTGAGAGCTTCCTCAAGCAACATTTTGAAAGGATCTCATGTCCCGTCATCTTTCTTTTCTCCTGCCATGAGAGGTCGCTTGGGCATGCGAGAGATTTTTTCCTCAAGAGAAACAAGCTCGAGACCCAATTCTCTGTACCCTGACCTCGTTGGGGACATGCATTAAGACGACAAGGAGCAGACCGCTCTAATACCACTGATCTGGATTTTATGAGCAGAACGAAATGAATACAGATTATTAAAATATGTTTAACACAGAATAACAGAGATACAGTAAAACTGGTTTTCTATTCAATAAGGAAATAAGCTAAAACTGTGAAATGCAGCGGAAAACAGGCTTGTTAGAATGGTGGTGGCTTACCTCTAAGAAGATATGTGACGGTTGCGCTCATTCGCAAGAAGATGATTACAAGAAGACTCTTAAGGTCTTTTTACAATAAACAGGAATATCAAAAACTCTAGACATCCAAAATCCTAACACTAGGAGATGAAGCGCCAAAAGTCATGTGGGCCCCGTTTGGGTAAGTTAGCACATCAACTTCCCGAGGTCGTAACTTTTGCATACGATCTCCATTTTAGGCGCACGATAGCCCGTTGGAAAGGTGTCATCGAGGAGATTTATTTTGGGGGCTCAATGATAGCCTTTGGGTATCATTGGGTATCATTGAGAAGCTCGATCCCCAAAAACCTTCATTTAGGCCCTCAAAATGGCCCCGGAAGTTAAAAACTGCTAAAAATAGTAAATTGTCAAAATTCCCAGAAAACTGTTTTGAGTGAGTTGGAAAAGGTGGGTGGCCACCGATATCCACCTGGATCATTTTTCCTAAGCTTTTAAGATCTCAAAGACATATAATGATAATACCATATTGATCTTCTTGACATCAATTCCATAATAAACATTGATCATTTTAGCCCTCTTTGACATCAATGCCAACACCATCACACCATTTCCAACACGGATTACAATTGACTCAACAACAAAATCGGCTTCTTGTAACTCCACCCTGTATACAATTCAATCACTCAACAATTTCAATGTAGACTTAGAAATGGGTGTTGAGTTCAACCGAGAATGCACCCAACAAGTATAATTCAACTTACAAAAAAGACTATTTGCAAGTTACAAATGATCTTCAAATTTGAATGCTTGACAATGCTTTGAGTTCATAAAGTTATCATTTGATTATTAGCTTGATTTTCCCAATGCTTTCAATGATTGATGATGCTTAATTGAGTGTCTTGATTTGCTTTAACTTGTAGTGTATTCCATGTGTCAGAACAGCCTGAGTGGGCCAGAACATGTGTTTCTTCTTAAGAGGTCAAATCGTTGGGCGGAGGAGTCCCTTGTCTCATAAACAAGAGGGTCTCATACACCAATTAGGTCTCTAGCTTAGCAGTGACCTTAAAAATAAATTATTATTATTATAATTATTAACAATAAAAAAATTATATAAATATTCATTTTTGACTAAAGTTCACTTAAAGGTAAGCGCATCAGATGAATAAATTATTTATATTTATATTTATATCGGATAAATTATTATCTTTATTGCAGAGCGATGAGAGTAGAATTAATTGCAAAAATTTCAGAGTTTGATAAAGCCGTTTAGGGTTTACTGGGTTGTTTTAAGTTTTGCCCAAATCGGGCGTCACGTGTACGCGGCATCTAAGTTTTGGTCAAAATGGACGTCACGAGTTCAAACCGCGTGCGCGGCATCTAAGTTTTGGCCAAAACGGACGTCACGAGTTCAAATCGCGTTCCCGGCATCTTGACACGGACTTCCAGGCTACCGAGCGCTGGCAGCCGAGGGCTTTCGATGATTCTCAGCCGAGGTTCCAGTCACGTTGTCGAAGATTTAAAACACCAATGAAATTAAAATGCTTGCGGGCCATTCTGTTATTTTTAACGTGCCGTGTCGTGCCGTGCTTGGTTGCAGTCGTCGACCTTTACAAAATTTGAATCTTTTCGATTTTCAAAAGTTTTCGGCTGTATGTTAATTGGCCCTGAAATACGTGAACTTTATTTGAAAATACACTTATATTTGGTTATCTTTTATAATTTATTTATAATAATTGGAAATACATTTATATTCTATTATTTTTTAAAATTTATTTATAATAATTGAAAATACACTTATATTCTATTAGGTTATCTTTTAAAATTTATTTATAATTTCTTTTTCGGGGGGCTATATACAACACTAACATCATAGATATTACATTTTTAAAAAACTAGATATTACATTTTTAAAACCCCGATGGGAAAATTGCGAAATAACACATTGATAAATGCGGACTGGGTTCGCCTTATCTCAATTTATAAGTTATAAAATAATAAAGAAATAGGGTCGCAATTATTAAAAACCAATCATTGTTTTTATGTGATGTTTAGTATTATAAATTTTGTCTTGTCGTTGATTTCGTTTCCTTGCTAAAGGGACTTTATAAATGTTCAATAAATTAATTTAATTCAAATAAACATGAATAGAATATTTTAAATATTCATGATATAAACTACACATTAGCTGGAGATTTTCAATGTTATTGGCATACTACAAGTATTATCAAATCGTTTTATAAGTATCTTTTATATATATATATATATATTAATTATAATGGTGAATAGATGGTATAGTAGAAAAAAATGGAGATTTTCAATGTTATTGGGATATTACAAGTATTATCAAATTGTTTTATAAGTATCTTTTCTCATATTGCGGTGAAGCAAACATTTGGTGGCAATATTTAAAAGGGAGAGATGGAAAAGAGGATTAGTGATTGTTGTCGTACTCTATTATTCAACTTTCTGCCATGTCAGGTTGTTCCACCCAAATCCCAATACTTTCTATATATAAGGCTTTTTATCTATAGACTTGTTTGTATCAGAAAGTCATCCCCGTACTTTCTATATATAAGGCTTTTTTTTTTTTTTTTTTTTAAGGGGTCTATAGACTTGTTTGTATTAGAAAGTCTGAGATGCTATGTAAAATAGCTCTACATTGCCAGTTATCTGCTTTTATTTATGCGCTTTGCTTATCCATTTCAGCAATATATATAGCAGGCGGAGCAGTTATTCACTGCACCGGAATTGTTGTCCTCTTGTCGTCTTTGCACCACTTGGTCAAGAGAGTTTTGAACACTCACAGATCAAAACTCGTAGTGCCTGTCGCAAGGAGGGCACCTCTTCTATACACACTGTGGTTTCTTCACAATCTCTTACTGATATTGGGGGGCTTAGAGGCATGAAAGCCCTGGCAAGAGCAAAGTCATGATCTTGCTCTCCCTCAACATCAGAGGAGTGGGGGGGGGCCCTAAAAGCTGCCTCCTTCAAAAGAATTCTTTCACACACAACTCCGGACATCATTTTCCTACAAGAAACCTCGGTTGATAGTAAAAAGGCCAGATTATTTTTAAATCAGTTTCACTCCAACTGGCACACCTACTCAGTTAACTCACTTAGTACCTCTAGGGGTTTGGTTGTGGCTTGGGACCCTGCCAAATATGATTTCTTCCCTTTTATTTGTTGTGGAGGCATCTTGTTGTCTAGTACTTGTTGAAACAACAACAAAAGGATCAATCTACTCAATTTATACGGTCCTTGTTCCAATAGACAAAAAATTTGGGAAAAGGTTGAAGCTTGGGGTCTACTTGACCTCGATAACTTGATTATAGCAAGTGATATGAATTTTACAATCTCTATTGGGGAAGTTTGGGGCACCTTTGCTACCCAGGACACTCTGGCAGAATTTTTCACTACTATGTTCTTAGCACATAATCTGGCAGATTATGCTCCAGACATCTTGGCTCCTACTTGGCATAATGGGCGGATGAGATCAGAATCCATCTCCAAAAGACTCGATTTTTTTCTTATTTCTGATCATCTTATCTCCACGGAGGATAGGATCCGCACCTGGGTGGATTACCCTTTTCTGTCAGACCATGCTCTGATAATCTTGCATCTAGACTCATCTTCCCATAAGATCGCTTATCTTTTCAAATTGAAATTGGGGTTGGCTACTCGAAGTTGATTTCAAATCCATCGTCATTGAAGTGTGGAAGGACCCTCTCTATCTCTCTGAACCTTACATTCAGCATCGCCTTATTTGGAAGCTCGAGTGTCTTAAAGCTTGTATAAAAGCATGGGCTTCCATCCACAGGAAGCATAATACACAAAGATTGCTAGAACTTGAATCAGAGATACATACCCATCTACTAGCAGAAGCCCATGTGGGGGTCAACGGAGATAGAAGTCAAGTTTTAAAAGGTCTTGAATTAGAAAGAAACTAGCTCCTTCTCAAAGAAGAAGCTACCTGGAGGCAACGATGCAGAACAAACTGGCTTAAGTGTGGTGATCTCAACACCAAATACTTCCACAATTACGCTAGCTCTTACAGGAGTAAAAATCACATTTGGGAGATAATTGATGCGGATGGTACTCTCCATAGAGGACAACAAGCTTTAAAAACATTTGATGTTAGTCATTTCAAACCTTTTTTTGAGGTGAAGCTCTCTGAGAATCTGTAGACCTCAGTCACAGTGGCAAGACTCTTCCCACACACTGTAACTGTGGAAGATTCACTATTGCTAGACAGCCTTTCACGCTATAGGAGATTTTGGTTGCTCTAAAATCCTTCTCCAAGGATAAAAGTCGAGGCCATGATGGTTGGCCGGTAGAATTTTACCTGCATTTCTTTGATTTGGTTGGCTCGGATCTTTTGGAGCTAGTGGAGGACACTAGACTTAGTGGGAAGGTGGTTGGAGCTTTGAACTCGACTTTCCTTACTCTTATTCCTAAAGCTGCCACCACCACTACCTTTGGCGATTATAGGCCTATTGCACTCTGCAATCTTTGCTATAAACTCATCTCTAAGATTATTGCAACCAGGACAAATCCCATCCTCTCATGGATCTTTTCGAAAGAACAGCTGGGGTTTTTAAAAGGACGCCAGATTCTAGACGCTATTGGCTCTGCCCAGGAGTGCTTACATAGTATCAAAACTAAAAATTCAAAGGTGCGTATCCTCAAAATGGACCTCAAGAAGGCCTTTGATTGCATTGAATGGGACTTCCTCAGATTGATTCTGACTCATACAGGTTTTAGCCACTCAATGATCAAGTATATCATGAGTTGTGTGGTTAGTGAAAAACTTTCCATATTGGTTAATAGTGAATCCTCCTCTTTCTTTCGCATTGGTAGAGGATTGTGGTAGGGTTGTCCCCTCTCTCCTCTACTCTTCATTCTGGCTATGAAAGTCTTAAGTCTGCTCCTCAAATCTGGCCAAGCAGAAGGCAAAATCTTTGGAATTAAGGTGTCGAGGACCATCAAGGTACTACATCTTCCTTTTTTTGATGATGTTCTCATCATGACAAATGACTCTATACAGGAATGGAAGGAGATAAACGAGATTTTAAAATCTCCTGCAGCGCCACAGGCTTGTCAATCAACTGGGAAAAATCGACCTTCCGCTTCACAAATCTACAACAACAAATATTGGATCAGCTTAAAGGTATCTTTCCTTACACTTGTGCCCACCTATCCTTTGGCCTCAAATACCTGGGATATTATTTTAAAGTAGACTCCTATATGCCGACGGACTGGAACTGGCGTATTGCCAAAGTTGAAAAAAATACTAGACACCGGTGCATGAGGTGGCTCTCCCTTGGAGGTTGGTTTACACTCATCAAAGTTGTCCATGAAGGACAGCCAGTGTATTGGATGGCCCTAGCATCCATCCCTGCTACAGTACTCACAAAACTTCGCAGATTGACTTTTAATTTCCTCTGGTTGGGTTGCTCGAACCACTCCCGACAACACCTTTACAATTGGGAAGCACTGGCAAAACCAAAACATAAGTGCGGATGGGGGATTCAGAACCAATACCACTTTAGCCAAGCACTAACGGCCAACTCCCTCTGGCCTGTGTTGACTACTCCTGGCATATGGCACTCCATCATCAAGGATAAGTACCTCTACCATCATATTGTTATCAGTTGGTTGCAATCGGAGACTATTACCACCAGGGCGACATCTTTCTTCTAGAGAAATTCAACAAAAACAAAACATAACCCGTTGGCTTTGTTGGCATTTAGGCTCGGGTCACTCCATTACACTTGTCCGCGATCAGATTCTTGGCATGGGTTATGCCTCCATCCTTTCACCTCAGCTGATAGCACATTTACACACACAAAATATTTGGTATCTCTACCAAGCCAGAGATAGCCCCAGATCAGTTATCTTCCCTGGCAGATGGATCACCGGTGACTCGCTTGAACTCAACGCAAAGCTAGCACCCTACTAGAATACCCTTTGCACGACTCTTGCACACTCGGATACCCATTTAAACGATTCAGATGATTTACTTCAGTGGTCGGGGGGTGACCATTCGGGACAACTAACAATCCAAAATGTTTATGCAGCCATCACAAACTCGCTCTGACACAAAAATATTAGAGGCTGGAGAAAACAACTATGGACCTAGCACCTACCACCCAAGATAAAATTCTTCACCTGGATTTTGATCGCATATAAATTAAACACTTGGGACATCCTTCAAAGAAAGGGATAGACTAGGCCAAATATTTTCCACTTGTGCCACAATGATGCAGAAACTGCGGACCATCTGTTTATCAAGTGTCCCTTCTCCAGACAGGTTTGGGATAGAATTGCATTGGTACTAAATCTCAAAACCAAATGGGACGGGCCTACTCTCTCGGACTGTTTTGACTATTGGTCCCATAGGGAACACAAACTTATGCATCTTCCATCCCTAGTCTATTGGTCCATTTGGCTGGACAGAAATAAAAAAATCTTTGAAAATGGGACCCCTTCCACAAGCTCCACAACTTACAAAACACTTGGATTTTTAAACAATTGGAATGATTTTCACTCTAGCAAGCCAAGACTGCATAACACAAAGAAGGCTTCTTACATAGAGGACATTCCAACAGGATGGTTCGATGGAGCAGCGCAATCAAATGGCACTCAAAATGGTGTTGGAGGGTTGATCAGAATCACAAAAAACTCATTCTATAAATCCTTCAACTGTGGTCCGGGCACAAACACCAGGGTAGAATTATTGGGCGCCTGGGCCACGCTATACTTGGCCTCCAGACTTCACATTGAAGCCCTTCAGATCCTCGGGGATTTCAGAACTATTATTGAGTGGTTGAACAACAGGGGTGATCTACAAGCTATCTCCCTATTGGCTTCGAAGGACATAATTAGACTACTTCAGCCCACTTTCAAAAAACTCAGCTACAAACACATCTATCGTGAACACAACAAATCAGCAGACCAACTATCAAAGGCAGCTCTTCAGAAAAAGTGGGTATCATAACATACAATCTCTGGACAGATGGTCATGAGCCACCCCCCCCCCTTTTTCTAACACTTTTTTAAGATCAACTCCTCTCACCTCAACAGACTTTTATGATTTGAGAGTTGGAGTTTACTCCTAGTCTATGAATTTTATTTTTGAAGAATACTTGTTTGCTAGTTTTTTCATACTCTTAGCAGCATACTTTTCCCTTGTCTTTTCTTTTTATGAACTTCCCCCCTTTGTTGGTCGAGAAACCACTATAGGCAAAAGTTTTCATATAACAGTTGACACTACAACTGCGATTGTAAATTTTCTGATTTGAGAAGTTTACCCCATTAGGTACGATTAGGGACCTGCCAATTAAGTACATGTTATGAAAGCATATTGTGTTACAAATTATGCTTACCCATGGAGCTTTACTTTTCAGGTTCCCATAAAATATTGGTGGGCATAATGGAGGTAAGTTGGGCACGTTGTGAGTGAGTCATTGCTACTCAATTGTGTGTGGTTGTTGCACTATTTGACTGTTGGACTAATCGACTGTGCTAATCGGCCTAGCTAATTGGCTAGCTACCAGGTTGGGCTACTACTCTACTTATTATTGGCTTGGCTAATCCACTAGGTTATTCCACTGTGCTAATCAACTGGGTTTGGCTACCGAGATACTCCAATGGGCTGGAAACAGTCATACTATAAGGTTTCTAACCTGAACAAGCTCGAAGCACTGCTGATAGAACTATTGTATGTAAGTGTTAGAAAATGAAGCTCTAATTATCGAAGCTCTACTCAGTGCATGAAACTATGGTCACTTAATGAACCTTTGGTCAGTGATAGAACCCTAGTCATTGCCAAGTAGTCAACACTAATTGATCTTTGCCAATCAGATATGCCCAAAGGAAAGGTGTTGATGGTAAGTAGTCATTATTACCCAAAATTGGTATTTCCCAAACTTTCTCTATGGTTTGTAGGATTGCCTCGATTTTTGAGTAGCGCCTTGATGATGCTATTTCGTTATAGAGCCAGAGAGGAAGAGGATAGGTTGAGCCATTCACGCTAGGAAGGTTGTAACAGTAAGAGAGGTGGTGGCTAGTTATGCCTGCCCAGAAAGCTCTTGATTTATTGACCACATAAGATAGGTTATTTATATTGACCACATGATAGGGATTACAACAATCATACAGAGCAGTAGTCCCACAAACAACTTCCCTCTACACAACTTACCCCTACAGAACACAGGGGTTGCTACCTGGACTGGGCTAATCAAATGGGCTAATCAGTTTAGCTACCGGGATTGGATGGGATAGATTCATTTTGTTAAACAAGAACTTTTCCATCTTGGAGAGATAGTTGAGCGGACCAAAGCGGCGGATTGCTAATCCATAGTACGAATTATCCGTACCGAGGGTTCGAATCCCTCTCTCTCTGTTCGGTCACTATTGCGGATAACTCTGAATCTTTCTACGGAACGGAAAAGACTCATTAACCTAGATAGTTTTTTTCACTATTCTTTACGTCCAAGATTACGTCCTGGATCGTTCGATAGAAATCCAAAGATAAAAAGAGAAATGAAAAACATCTCTACTGTGTAAACAAACATCTTAAGAGTAAGCATTATGTAATCTCCGGGATCCTAATTATAAGTACAATAAAATAAATCATCAATCTTTGTATGATATTATATATCAATATAATTGAGAAATTTCTCTATTGGAACAAAAAAAAGTATCTTATCTCATATATATTATAATGGTGAATAGATGGTAGAGTAGAAAAACTTTGGTTTTTATAAGTATCTTATCTCATATATATTATAATGGTGAATAGATGGTATGTTAGAAAAAATTATAGTTGAATTGCACACTATTATACTACAAAATTATATTATATGGTAGTTTGATGATAACCAAGTTTCTAAAATATTAATCTCATTTATTTATTGAAACAAAATTAATATATTTTCATATATGTTTATTAAAGTCTTGGTAAATATATTATTTTACAAACTTCAAAATAAAAACAAATTATGAGAAAATATATTAAATTTAAAGGATAAATTTAAAAAAATATCGTCGTGGATGGGCATGTCCACCGGGCTCCAGTCCTACATTCGCTAAGTATACCATAGGGATTTATATTTTATGGAACTTTATTAGTTTAAATATATTTGTTTTTTAATTGTTCCAGTTTGCTCCATTACAAGCATGTTATGACGGATAATCTTTCTTAGGATGGATAATCTTTCTAGCATAATTATTGCTCAAGTTACAAGCACGTTACGATGGATAATCTTTCTTAGCGTAATTGAGTTTGCTCGAGTTACAAGCACGTTATGATGGATAATTTTTCTTAGGATGAAAAATGATATTTGACATGTTTGACTCCTAAAGCCCCCCATGCACTCAAATAAAAAGAGAGCTTTGAATGAACAATCCATAAGGCGCAATACTTTCTATTAACTAAGGTTTTACAAATGGAGTATCATTTAGTAGGCTCGATTGTGAGGCAAAACTTTATGATCAAGTGCATGTGAGTTATAGGAGTCTTAGGATGAGTAATTTTATAATTTTATAGGGAAGTTTTGATTATCGAGTCCAAGTCTTGAAGGCAATGATTAACACTATGTAATTATTTTCACTAATTTTATTTGTTTTAATAATACACTTTATTCTTCCATTGGAGTGAGTGACTTATTCCCCCTAAACCCACTACCATCTATCTACCAAGATTAGGTTTTGAGGTTGAAGTTAACATATTATTACTCTTGGCACATGTTACACCCTAGGAAAGATGTAAGAGCTTCATTTATTGGGAAAATCGAACTTGGGCTACTAGTGGGAAATTACGACTGATTTACTACAAGACCACGACTCAACCAATCATTTCATTGGTTTTAATATTATTTTTTCATCATTGTAAGTGTCACTCCAATCAACAAAAGCTCATGAAAATTGTTCATTATGATCAATGCTCATGGGAAATTAGTCATGTAGAATAACTTGATACTTTACATAGTTAATCTGCAAAGTACCTTGTTACCTCCTAGGTTCTCACTTGGTGTAGAAGTCCCCTAAACACAATTTACGAAACCCCAAGGGAAACTCAAGCAAGCTAACAATTGTCACCTCGACAGTCTTGCATTTCTCTCTTTGGGCTAGATGATGTTATAGCCAAGGGGGAATCCCTACTGCCAACTAGGTTCAAACTGTTATAGAATTTAAAGGGGAGGGAGCTTAGTTGATTATTTGATTTAGGGTTTTGAATTAGCAATTTAATTTTCAAATTTAAATCGTATTTAATTATCCTGTACCATAATTATAAATCAGCACTATTTTGAGTCAAAAATCAGCAAATCGGTTAAGGTTTAGCACTAGGAATCAAGGATTTTCTTTTGAATTAATTAGTCAAACTTTAGATATGAAATTTAGATGCAAGTGACTCCTAAATGCAATTTATTATGAAGTTATTTACTATTGTAATGTTTGGATTGCTAAAATAGAAAATAAAATTAAAGATTTTGTATTTTTTGAGGTTGGTTGAAAGGGAAAAACTAGTGCCTTAGTTTGGGCTATGGGGTCAAGCATGCAACCTTAGAGGGTGATTCTTATGGAATATCTATGAAAAAATTGGGTTGTAACAAGAAGATCTAAAAGGCCCTAGATTTGCTAAACTAAATATCACAAATTTTGGAAGGAAACGATCTTCAAGAATCATTCCACTTCCAAGTCAATTTAAGAGTGGCCTTGTCTAAAGAAATCAAACTATGCTTTTGTTTTCAAGAAATATATGGCATAAGTTTTTCTCTTAAAAATCAAAGTAACAAAGTGGATTTAGGAATACAACTTCCAACATAGTAACATTGCTCCTCTATGGCACCCAAATCGACTTTGACAACCCAAACCTATAATAAAAGCTTACTAATATGCACCAAGAATATCCACCACACATTCAACAAGGTTATATATCCATTCCACAAAGCTTAGAAAAAAGACAAGATCAATTTTTATTCCAAAAAACTTGATAGCACTTCCAACGACAATTACATATGGAGGAGCTTCTTATTTATAGATCTCTATCTCAACAACTCCAACAATAAAATAGCAATAGATTCATAACTAACTCTAGATGTATGCTCAAAAAATTAATATCCTCCAACTAAACTAAGAGGACAAGTCAATGACAATATTTTATGGGGACTAATGCCACGTGTACAAACTCCATTCGGTATATGGGCTAAGAAAGTGGACACCCTCCTCAAATAATACAATAGACATGGTCAAATCATAACAGATTCGCTCCTCAAAGAGGTCAACCCAATCAAGATGTAAAAATATGCCTCAAATAGCTCCTATAGACTTCACACATGTGGATCCAAGTCAAGGAAAGAGGGTTGTTCCCTCAAAATGCTCCAAAGATGCCTCAATAAACCCCACACGTTGAGTAGGTTACAAGAAAGAGGGTCATCCTCTTAAAATGCTCTAACAAAATCCTCAAAAGATGTAAGTGATTGAAATAAGGACACACATGTGCCTCAAATGTATGCATCCTGGTCCAAGAAGAAATTCAACTCCTCTAAGTGAGGAAATATGTGGCATGTGTGGCTCAAAAGATGTAGAAGGCCTTTGTCACAACACCCAATCCAACCATCATAATTCCCTAGGAAAGAGATACAACACCCAAGGAAAGAGACATGAATGCAATGTTCTAGGCAAGTACACAACACCTAATGCATGGGCTCCACCTCAAACTAATGTGGCGTGCCTCCAAATATGCATCGTTAGGTGGTGAAACAAGTGACATATGTTAACTTCTCAATGACTCATTTAATTTTTATCCTTTCCTAAGTTTAACCTTGGTCTGGACATCATTAAACTTTATTACATGTGACAACCACTAAGACAAGATGCATTTCCTAGGACTTTAAGTTAGGTGTATGTGATATGATGAATGCAATGATAGGGACAAGGTGTTTTCATGAGTTGATTATCATAGCCACATAGGATGATATAGAGGTCTTCCCTTTTATCTTTCAAGAGATAGGGGTTATCAATTTGGTCCACATGTGTGCCTAGAGAGGGAGCACATAGCATTGAGTTACCATTCCTTAAGCCTTTGTTTCTTTCTACCCCTTTTAGCCTTTTTCTTTTATTTCATTGGTCCATTTTCTTTTGATTTGATGTTTTGAGCATGGGACTTGTGGAAATTGGGATTTATTGCAATGTGGCATGGTTCAAGCTCTATAATTTGACTTCCTTTGGTTGCTTCAAGTTTGATCATGTTTATCTCTTTTGACTTTCCTTAGGATTTTTTATACATGGGATTTTTCTTTTCCTTTTGGACCTAGGTACATGACATATGATAAGTCAACCATGAGAGGGAAGATTATGAATGTGGACGAAAATAATGGGAAAAATGATAAGTTGTAAAAGATGGCTAGGGAAGATGACATGCTACATCTACCTAGATCACTAGTAGTACAACCTTACTTAAAAGGTGGCAACACTTATCTAAAGGAGAATTATGAACACACCATGGTACAACCAAGTAAAGGACAATGATTTTGAGTGTTATGAGTTAGTATCAATTTACACCAACAATCATCATGATCATGACCCGTATAGAAAGCAATATCATCAAATGTGAGCAAGAGCATAAGATATGACGGTGTACAATACATCAAGCATCACCATATTATCAAAATAAACAATTGAAGCACTAGGGTACTCTCATCATGTGTACAAAATCATTTTGCATCATCAAAGGCCCAAATCAACTGAGTCATGAACAAAATGGCTATTGTTGTGCTAACATCATCATGTAACCACCAAGGCCAAGGCATATCCACTGTGTGAAGAAAGGTTAGCATGAAAAAAAACGTATGAAAAATATCCTCATCCATGTGCTCTAAATGACAAATCTGAAGTGCTCACATCATGTGTGAACTAGAACATCATGCCACTAGAAAGTGGCATTTGCACTGGAAACCTAGAAATGTGATCACAATCTCCTCATGTAATATGAGGGGTAACAAACCCCACATACATCTATATTTCTAATTTAATTTGATTTAATTGTTATTGATAAAATATTTTATAAAAATAATAGAAAATAATGAATATATTTATAGAGAAGAAATATAATAAAGAGTTGAAAAAAAATAAAAAAATACTAATCGGTGTTTTTTGGAAGTTGTCGCAAGGCTCCTACACACAACAACACCTTTGTATGTGCCCAAAATCAACATTTCCTAGTTTATTTGGGAATCAATAATAGAAATTATCGACCACTAAGGCATCGATATCAACCTTTGTAATTAATCCAAGTTAGTTCAAAAATAGCCCAACAAGTTCTAACAACCTAATCTAAGTCATGGTTTCCCTATTAAAGGTATGTTACAATCGTAATATGTAGTAGGTTGTGGTAGCTTTGTGGTCAACTAGTCATTGAACCACCTAAATTTCCCTAGAAAGGCCCCTGAACCAACAAAGAAAGGCCAAGAGTTGAAGAACCAAGATCAACCTTTCCCATTTGACTCAAGTGTCAAGATTGACCTTTCTCAATTGCATAAAAAATTGACATGCCTAGTATTGGGTCATGGAAACCTTGCTACAACCCACAAGAAACTCCACACCAATCATGTACTAGGTTGTCAAGACCTTTTTTTCCAAGAAAAACCTCGTGAGAAAACCCAAACAATGCTTGCCCACATTGTTTTATGGCATCCCTAGGAAAGCTATTAGTGTAGATTAGTGTGCCTCACCTAAGGGGATTTGAATCAATCTCCTACCAACACATAACTATCCAAATACCCGACAACATTGACAATAACTAGTTCAGCTACCCCCTTGGACTACTACAATGTCATAACCTATAACAACTAACACATAATAAGTTTCCATGGCTTGTAACAAGTCTTAAGTTAGTGTAAACTAGTGTGCTTCACCTAGGTGGATTCAAACCAAAGACATGTTAGCACATAACTAGCCAAATACCCAACAATATTAACAATTAGTTGAATTAACCCCTTACATTGCCGAAATATTATAACCTATAACAATCAACACCTAATAAATTATTATGACTTTTAGCAAATCACAAGGTAGCAAGAAGAGACTGGAAGGATAATGGGATGGAGTTGGAGTGCATTGGACTTGACTTGATTGGAAATAAATTTTCTAGGGAAGCTACCCTTAGGAACATTGTGTGTTGTAGTATGCTATCGTGGGCATAGTCGGAGTGTGACAAATGAATTTTAGGTGGTTAGGATTAAAAAGCCATAATCCATCTCACACCATATACTTCCTCGATTAAATAAACAAATATTGTATCCTCAAGAGAATATTGTTTTAAAAAAATAAGAGTGGTTACTATATTTGTCATGATATCTTTGGCTTGTTCATTTCCTAAAATTATATATACTAGCATATCGCTTAAGCGGGCAAATGGGAATGTCGAAGTAATTTGAGGGAAGTTTTCATATTAATATTGTTAATTGGGATCATAAAGATATTGAAATTAAAATGATCTTATTTGAAGTTGGTTCACTATTTTGATAATGACCTCTTACAATAACTCTCAAACTAGAGAAAAGATTGTACGTTTTGAAAAGAGAGAGAATAAATTCTCGTAGACTCAAGAACTTGATATATATTCTAGGTTAAATTCTATAATTAAATGGATGATCTTTAAGCTATGATACTATTTTAAAAATGATAATGAA
This sequence comes from Picea sitchensis, assembly GCA_010110895.2. NCBI lineage: Eukaryota > Viridiplantae > Streptophyta > Pinopsida > Pinales > Pinaceae > Picea > Picea sitchensis. Next base: position 94,513 of record SNQJ01S0016303.1, on the reverse strand, counting down.
GATGTTGATGATGATGGAATTTAGTAATATGAATCATAAGAATATTGCAATTAAATTATTTTATTTAAAAATTGATGATGACCCCAACCATGACTTCCAAAATGGTGATAGAACTGTACATTTGGTGAATTTAACAACATGATATTGAATCAAACCACCATACCCCTTGGGAGAGTAGTTTTTTTGGGTCTAATATTTTCAGTAGGTTGTTTGAGGAGCACTTCATCTTTAGGTGTCCCTTCTATTGTGCAATTTGAAGGGAATTTCATTGCTTCTATAGAGTCTTAGTGGGGTTTTTATCCCCATTCTTCTGTTGTCTCAACCAAAGATGTCTATCTTTGTTCCTCAGAGGGGTCGAGACCTTTAGGTGACAAGTTCAACATCTTGTTGTTCTCCATGCAAGCCCCTTGTCATTTATAGGAGGAAGCATGGGGGTTGTAGCTTTTTCTCTAGTCCAACCAAGAGATGGGTTACTTCTAATACATGCGTGACAATTTAAAATTACTACCAACTTGCCTTGTTTACGTTCTTTTAACATATTTAGCTAACCAAATTACTTATTTTTTAGGAGCCAAATATTCACCAACATTTCGTTTTTTTTGGAAGGAGGGGTGGTATTGTTTTGTTTGTAGGGTGGAGAATTTACATAACTTGTGTTCATTTTTCCATAAACTTTCAACTTTTTAATATTTTATGCCATATAATTTATTATGTTTTCCCTACTTTAATAACTTTTCCCTATTTTCCATATGGACATATTGCTTTATATTTAGGAAAACCACTTCCCGCATATCTGCCAAAGAAAACATTTGACACCATGCAAAGCCCATGCAACTTGTTGTGCATGGGTTTGTATTCTTGTGAATTGTAATATTATGAAACTCAACCATTTTCCAAATAATTGGATGTATTTTGCTAGGATTTTGCTTGCTTGGAAGCAGTTGCAGTTTTAGTATAATTATGTTATTTTAAATCATCCATTATAATATGAGGGATAAGTAGACTTGCTATACAGATACAAGTACCATTTTCTATAATATATTTAATACTTGTGACTGGTGATGTGTGATGGTTTGGCAAAAATAACACAAGATGGGGTGAAAAAATGCAAGCCAAGGAGGAGACTCGGAAACAAGGAACTCTCACAATTATGGAAATGGTAAAATCATAATCCAAATGTCCTAATAGATGCAAAGAGGGTGAAGATTCCCTTTGTTATATATTATTGAAAATATCTGACTGATGATATGGATCCTTCTGTTGGAATTGAGGTAGAGTATCACCATAAGAAAAATCATGTTCACACAGCATGGCATTGAGGATGTTGATAGCTCTTTACAGGTTAAGGTAGGCCCTAAAGGTGTGGATTATGACAATTGATGTATAGTGTTGTCCCTCTATGGTGTAGAGGGGTTTCACACGATGGATTATAAATCAGCTTCTACATTTGTGGTAGTTGGGCTAAAATTATCATCCAACATTGAATTAAAACTATATTTCACATGTGATTCACCTACATGTCATGCAATTAGTGATATTTCTCACTTTATAACAACACCATAACATCACATTTTGTTAGATGCAGGGTTGAAAGAGATTGGCGTGGTTCTGGCCTCTTTCACTACAACGGACATGAGGTATAAATCATCCAAATACCTCTTGGTGGCATAGATTCTTATGGATATAGATCCTAGGCATGGCTTATTTGAGTCCATGGATATTATGATGGGAGAAATGGCATATACTCAACAACTGTATTACCTAAACATGCCATTTTGATGCACTTGATGTCACCGAGTCAGTCACCTGCATGTTGATTGTGACTATACTTTTCAGAGGTTTGGTCTCTCTAGAGATCATGTAGGGTTGAAGGATTCAGGTCAACCCCAATTTGGTTATGGAGGAGAGGACTCATGTAACACACCTGACCCTTGAGTGCCCTTTCAAGGTATGGGGCATCATAATTTTGTTTTTCTAAACCATGTCACATCTTCTTTCCGGGATCTCCATCAAGTTATACTCGTTTAGAGATTTCCAACCATTGACTTCACGCTCAAAACTGAGCTCAGGATTGGAAGAAATTCCCTTCCACGGTCCTTCGGGAACTTATTGGTCAAGGGCCACATGGCTTCTACGTGGATCTGACTCATATGTATCATCCCGAGTTATCTGAAATCTTAGAGCTTCCATCACTCCTAAATCTATGGCGGGATTCCATCCACCAATAAACCGATGGGGAATCTCCCTCCATGTTAACACATATGCTTAAGGATAATTTGGCATTCATTGCTTCAGCATTGAGAGCCCATTTTATGTCTACGCATGAAACCTCCCAGAGTCTTGAACTCTTGAAGTCTTGTAATCTTTCCACGTGGCTCTGGCATTCAGGCCCTTCGGTCTCTCAGTAACAATTTTCATGTCTTTCTCATCCAGCTACTTCAGAAGTATTGACCCTCTTTCTTGGTCAGGTCCTTTTCAGACTCTTGGCCTTCTTCGCCTGTCTTCACTAATTCTAGGACAATAAGCACATTAATCACAATTTCATGTGAAAACATATTATTGTTGTTCAAAATTTAAGAGGAAAAATTGCACAATGTAGCACAATACTTATCTGTGCAATTCATGGATGTGTATCCACATGGTTGTCTTGTTTTCTTGGCTCATTATTTTTCCTGGTCATACCCATTGTGTGCATGATCCCAATCAATAGTGTAGGAGAATTGTTAAAGTCCCTTCTTCCTTGAGGTCACTCACCCTCCAAGCCTAGGCTCAGGCATCCCCTTCTTTGCTATATAGTTCCTCGGGTGATCCATCTTTCCTTTCCAAGGCTCTCTCGCACAAGAATAATTTTAGAGACTTCATTGAGCCTTACATTCAGGGCGTCCCTCGGAATTGCTCTGTCAAGGCGTCCCTTCGGCTTGTGTTACCAAAACACAACATGTTCTAGGGCAATCATGGTTTACCACGGGGTTCTCATGTCTCAACAGTAGTCTCTTTCATGCTTTCCATCTTGATCGCCTTCTTATGTCCTCCCTAGACTAATATTTTGTCTTACCTATATTACATGTACACAGAAATTATGAGATATCATCATCAATCTCAAATTCAAATCTTTTATTTTTTTTACAAATCTGTCACCCACATATTTTCCAAATTCCACATTTAATTTCAGATCTGTTCCGCATAGGAAACAGATTCACGAGCATGGGAATTTCCTTCCCATAGAAGTTTGGATCAACAGGTAATTGGTCTTCATTATGGGCTTTCATCACGGCCATATCCAAGACCCTTTTCTTCCTGCAATTCATTCTTTATATAGTCAAACAAATTGTTAGTTTCTCATGTATATATATATTCTCACAACACATTTAGAATGGCATCACAAACATTTATTAACTTGTGCATTCTAACAGTTGCATAGCATCTCTATATAAACATGAAAGGAAACCTCATTCCTTACCTATGCATCATTTCAGCATACCAGAATTTTCAAAATGTAATTCAACATTAAGGGAACTTGATCCAAGGTGCCAATATCCATAGCCACATTCACATACCATGCACCCTTATGTTGATTTCAAGTTCGCCACACTTTATGTCAAGTACTTCTCCATGGTGTGTTGGAGCTTAGCCAACCTCTTCACCATATGGCTTATTCATTTGCGTTCATTGTTGCAGCAGGACTATGCTTTCGGCTACAGGATGATCGTGATCCCAGATCAACACATATGAAACCAAAAGTTTCTCTTGAGTGCACCCAAGTGTTCTTCCTTCAGTAGTAACCAGGGTGCCAATACTCATGACCACCCAATTTTCTCTTTTCTTTAACAACTATACCATCCTGGTAGCGTATTGGAAGGTCCTCCTTCCTTAATGGGTAGTCCATTACCTACCCTCGTATGAAATCATGCATTTCCTCAATGTATTCGATGCAATGTGCTAACTATGAGCACCTGTATTCCCCATCTCCTTAGATTGGTCATTGTACCCATGGTACTCTTTACTCTTGCATTTTCTTGCAAGTATTATAACTCATCTTTGGTTGGCATAGACTTCATTTCTCTATTATTCGGGTTCTTTTATTGAATCATACCCTACTTGGGTACCAATGGCATACAACAACCACTTCCAAATTATGTGCCTATCATTAAGATAATGAAATCTTTTCAGAAGGGATTCTTACCAAATCCCTTCATACCTCATGCCACATAGGTATGAACATTCTTATACTTGCTTTGGCTGCTAGCACCCTCTCTGATATTACCTTATCAATGATGCTTCCTGGGGAATTCTAAAGTCCCTTCAACAATCTTTCCACAAAATCCTACTCATAATCATCCTTGTTTGAGGTTGTTCATCATTGGCAATTGTCTCTCTCAACAGTTCCAATTTCTCTCTAGACATGACATACATCATAATTATGCTAGTCATTATTATAAAATAAAAACGCAAGTATCATAGCTTTCTAGCCAATAAAATATTTTTACATAGCATATTTCCAATTTTCACTTATCCCAGAGAACACATTAGACAACAAGAAATGAGTTAAGGGATTCTTCCCTTTTTCCAACTTCTTCTACACCACTTGGGATTTTCATCCCAGCTGAGTTATTTCTAAGGCCTCACTGCCTTTTCTTAACATGGATTTAACCAATCATATTCATTTAAACATACTTATTTTTTCATTTTCCCTTTTCCAGTTGTACTTGTTCTCACAGCTGCTCATCTAAGACCTACAACTCTATAAGCAATTCAGATTTCTTAGGGTGGGAAAAGTGTTCCTCCTTTTTCCTTTTCTTTGCTTTTGCAATTACTTCATCTTGGGATCTTCCTGCTCTTTTCCTTGAGCATCCTTGGTTAGGGCTCACCCTAACCTTTTTGGATACATCAGCATGCTTTACTAGCAACTTTTGCTCACAATGAAATATGAACTTGTGCATTCTTCACATTACCATTCAGTTATTAGAATGGTCAACATTCATTTGTTAGTATTTTGCTCATACATTTTGTTGAAAAATGAAATCCAGAATTCTTACATGTGTGTGTGTGTGTGTGTGTGTGTGTGTGTGTGTGTGTGTGTGTGTGTGTGTGGGATTGCATCCCACTGCTCAATTTCCATCAATCATTAAGGATGTGACTATGTTCTCCTGACAAATTTATTACGCAGTTCCTTCATAGGGAACTCCTTCAGCATCCAACTTCGTTATTACATATCCATCACTATCTATGATAGCCTCAACCTTGAGTTAGTTCAATTGTTTATCAAATATTCCATAAGGAATATAAACATGCATCTTTGTTATGCATCCAGATTATTTGTCCACACATATTACTTGTTTTGTTAACTTACATCCATGATGCACTTAACCACATGCACAATCATAAAGCATTTAACTTATGATTGTTCACAATTGTTCTCATGCAGTCCTCAAAGGTTTAATCATGTTGCCTTTTGTCACGGCAACAGAGCATCCTTTCTCCCTTAGTATTTCATCTATTTATATTAGTCTTTCCTGAGGTAATTGAACACATTCCCCTCAAGCTATCATTCAAAATAGAAATTTCATGAATGTGTCAACCATGCATCCATGGTATTCATTAAACTTTGACAAGTGAAATTCTTGCCTCACATTCCACTCATCACGATAGTCATATTGTGCCTTTAATATGCATATATTCATACATCATACACATGCATCGCTTTCACCTTTAATAGCATTCATACCTAATTGGTATTAATAGCAGTCTTCATTAATCCCATGTACTCAAGCATATACAAACATAGCCAAACATTCATCATGCAAGCTCATTGTTTGCACCCTTTCCATGTCATACATGCACATGGACATATCAGACATCCAGATCCTCCTCCCAAGGATATTGTTTCCATCCTTATGACAAGCCTCATAGAGACACTCAAATTTGAGCTTCCCTCTCAATTGAGGGATTGCAGTCATATTATTCTTTTAAGCATGTATACACATATATGTAGGTGCATCTCTTGCACCCCTTTTACCTTGATATTTTAGTTTTAATATTAGTGTTCTCTAGTGACAAATTACAGTCACTCATATGACTAGTCTCACAGTCATAATTCATATTGATGTTTCCCCTTCTACATGGAAATAACAAACAAGGGTCACCTTTTTCCTTTCTACTGTAAAAACCTTCCATAATTCATAATTCAGATGGGTAGTTATTGTATCACTCAAGGTAGTAAGATAACCACTTCTAGTCTCTTCTTCATGCCTCAATTCACTCTTGGTCATCATACTTCTGGAAGGGTATATTTTCCTAACTCCCTCTTATAGCTATCTTAGTACACCAATCCATATCCATATGGTTACCATCTACCTCTAGTTGTCAACATGGTCCATTGGTCATTAAAAGGTGTTTTGACACCTCCTTAATCAGACCTTGCATCGGTCTCCCATTGATCCTTATAGTCATATTGTATTAAGGCTTAGGCCGCAACATCATCAACTTTGCATTCTTACTGTTAACCCCTATTGTCATAAGTTCATCCTCATCTAAAAGGTACATTAGTAGACTGTACCTTACAACCCACCACAGGTTATAACATGCCTAATTTGCATGTTCAATATTTTTCCATATCCATTCTTATGCATAAACATGCCCTTGAGTTAACATGGATATACACTCCATTAGCATAACCATGAGCTTTTGAACTTGCTCTTGTCGATTCACGTCTACCTTCATGAAGGTTTCTCTCAATCTATAGGGTTCCTTTTTACTTTCTTACTGGATTATTCCAGCAACAATTTTCAGTCAGTAAATTGACCTTACCATTTCCATTAATTCCTCTGATCGTGAGGGGTCATACACATATATTAGGTTTAATCCTTTATTTAAACAGTAATTATTGTTGCTAAGGATCCTTTCAATCCATTCACATCATATTCTTGCTATTAGTTCTCATCAACATAATTCCATTCTTGTAGGATTGGCCATCATTTCTGAAAATAAATGGAAGGCTTCCTCTGTCACAGACTAGCATGGTTCAATGTCGTTGGGTAAAATACCAACTGAATTTTAAATCTTCATCCTCCTACTCGAGGAACTTATGAAGATGATTCTCATTTGGCAGCAATATTTTCAATAGGCTCATCTTAGCCTTGGTAACCCAATCTTATGTATGTACAACATCACGTACGCTTGCACAGTGAAGCCAGCTTCTTTGTTTGGAAACATTAGAAACATACAGTGCAGATTTCCAAAACATCTACCAAGAGTAGAAGGTTTCACTCATCTCTTCAGTAGAGGTTTACCAAGCCTCTTAGGAATGGTTAAAATAGGATGCTAGCCCTTAAAGTTCTCTAACAATATTTTTTTATGACTCGTGCATGAGCCCAAGCAGGCCAAGTGTTGTGTCCATGCTCTGATACCAATTTGTAACACACACGACCCCTGAGTACCCTTACTAGGGATGGGGCATCATAATTTCATTTTTCTAAACCATCTCACATATTCTTTATGGGATCTCCATCACATTCTACTCATTCATAGCTTTCCAACCACTATCTTCACGCTCAAAATTGAGCTCAATATTGGAAGAAATTCCCTTCCACAATCCTTCGGGCACTTATTGGTCAAGGGCCATGTGGCCTCTATGTGGATCTGACTCATATGTATCATCCCAAGTTCTCTGAAATCCTGTAGCTTCCAGCACTCCTAAATATCTGACGGGATTCCATCCACCAATAAACCGATGGCGGATCTCCCTCCACATTAACGCATATGCTTAAGGATAATTCAATGTTCGGTTCTTCGACATTGAGCGCCCCTTTTTTGTCTATGCATGAAACCACCTGGAGTCTCGAAGTCTCGTAAGATTTCCATGTGGATCCGGCCTTCGAGCCCTTTGGTCTCTCTACAACACTACACCCCAACTCTTATGGAGCTCATATCTCCTTAACTTCCAAAACACTTCCATGTAGCTCCGACCCTTCTAACTTATCCTCGACACTATGTTCGAAACCTCCAGAGTCCCAAAGTCTTGGACTCTCGGTCACATCACCAACCACTTTGGTCAGGCGAGCAAATACCAGAGGCTTACATGTAGCAAGGGCCAGGGGTGACAAGTGCCCTCGCCAGGGGGTGTCTCATGTCACGCTCTAATAGGAATAATGGGTCTACAAAACGTCCATATCCTGGTGACACATGGCACCTTAGTTGCGGGTCAATGTTACCCTAGATGACATCAGTAAGCCACTTCAACCCTAGACAAACAACCTTCTAACGTCCTTCAGATCCCATGGTCGAGATCTGTCCATGTAGATCCATAGATCCAAGGCTCTCATTGCTTCACAAATTCAGGCTTCGAAGCTTATCAACACACTACATCTCAAATCCCTTGGAGTATCAAGTCTTTGGACTATAGGATCTGGGGCCACTCACCCCCTACCTATCAACGATTCATATTTTCTATGTCGTTCGCAACTTCGGGAGTCTTCACACTTTGATGACTCTCGGCCAAGTTCCTATGGAGTGCCAAGTCTCTGGACTATAGGATCTTCTGCCATGTAGCCTCTCATCCAATGGCTCCGGTCCAACGGATGACATTTGACAGGGGAAAACCGGGCAACGTTTCGCTCCCATGATGTTTCCTAGTTGGTTGGGAAGTTAAGAGGGCTTCTCAACGAAGTCCTTAGTTCAACGGTTGAGAAGGATACCAAGGAATCCAAGGATCGGTGGTCCACGTCACTTCGTGAATTCAAAATTCGGGCGTTTTGGTCGTGTAGTCTCTGGTCTTCTCTCAGAGTAGGTCAGCATCGAACTGACCACCATCTAGATCAAATGGTCACGAGTGGTCCCGAAGTTCCTTCAAATTGATGACTCTCGTTACATCAAGGGTTTGACATTTGTATTTTTTGATGCTACAGTATCTCCATCTTCCCGAAGTGGAACTTCGCCAAAGTACCATGCGTGAAACCCTCCACTAGTAGATCGAACGGTCAAGAAGGGTCCCAAACAGACTCCCCAAATCAACGACTCGCAACATTTTGCAACTCCAACATTTGGGGGTTTTGGCAGTTGTGAAGTTGTGGCTTCCCGAAATTTCGAACTCCGGGAGCCCTAAAGATAATAAAAACTTAGCACCATTCTGACTAGCGCAAGGTTCCCATACCTTAGTTATATGGGTCCTCTGAAAATCTTCATGGCTACATGCTTAACTCTTGGCTAGGAATTTGTTAAGGTCGTGGGAACGAGCCCTTGGTCACACATGTGAAAGGTCTGAGGGGTACGACCTTTGGTTTCATTCAACAAGTGTTATGCCTCATGAGCTTAACAGACCTCTTTCTTAGGAGTTCCAAATGACTGGAAGAGTAAATATGCACATATGAATATTGGGCCTATGGTTAGAAAAATCACAGTTCCTTTCCTTTGATTTGAGCCACTAAAGGAGGTTCTAGTACTTATGTATACAAATCATATATATGACCATATGGCTCCTTAATTCCTTAAATACACAATCAAGCAAAATATAAAGGAACATAGTCTAACCATCAAGCAAACATGCACATCCCTGAAACATTCACAGGATATCCAACTTTGTTTTATTGTCACAGTTTAGTTCTGTAGGGTATGGGAGTACTTATCTATTACAAAATGTAGCCAACTAACTGATTGTGGGTGTGTGCCTTTCCACCCAACCATAGGCTCAGAGCCATTCAATCTTAGCGCTCTGGCCACCCCTGTGCCAAGACATGATATCACCAGGGAAATTTTTTCCATTACTTAAAGATCCTTTCTCTATCATATCATCCCTACGAGGTTTATCAAATGATTCCTCAACATCGAGTTCAAGTCCTTCCTCTTTTCTTCTACATGTCTGGGTCGTGCATTCCTCTATGTGCGTGCGCCCTTGCCTGGTGTCTCTCCTGCTCTCTGCAGAGCCTTCCGCGCACCCCCTCCCTGAATGGTTTGTGCATGTATATTTTTCTACCCCTTTTACAGGATGGTTCTCGACTTATCTTATTCCTTCTGTCAGAAGCTCGGGTCATCCTGGGTTTGCAGGACTCTGTGGTACTTCGGGTTGACAACCTCTTGTCTCCTCAACCAGACCATGCTTCCATTCATGGGGGTGGTTGATTATTCAACCACCAGTCCTTAATTTATTAACTAATTCCTCTCCTTGGGATCCAAAGGGGTTTGTTATTGCCAACAAGGGAAAATGTGGGGTCATTTGACATAATGAACCCTCTCTTATAGTTTTCTCATTCTTTCCCCTAGTGATATCATGGCCAGTACTTCAAGGCTTCACCCCCACAGTTAGTCGTTGGCAATCTAAAAAAAATACATTTACATTGTTCACACACCATAGCATGGTAATCCTAATTAATGATTAATTACAGCCTGGGGGAAAAAGGGGTATTACAACTCCATCAAAAGTAGTCTTGGACATTGTTGGTGGGATTTTGGAYGGAGACTTGGAGGTGGGTGAGGAGTCATCRCCTTAAAAAAAATAGAAAAATATTAATGTATCTACAACATATAATGTTGATGTGGGTTTGGAAGAGGCAAATATCTTAAACAAATTATCTATGGATATAGTTATTTCCTCTCCACGGTGTTGAAAGTTGGTATCTATTTGGAATGCATGCTCATTGGATTCACGTGTAAAGGGTAAGCCTCTTTCACAAAACCTTTCTATTCCTTGTAAAAATTCCACTCTTTCTGGTAATGGTTTGTCAAAGGGATGGGAGAGGTGACCTCAAAAAATATTACTCATGTAGAGTCTTGTCCAAATTTTCTAGTGGGATTCAGTGATAATATTGGTATGGTCGACCCAAACCAAACTTAAAGTATCTTTGTCAAAGAACCATCTACTTTTCCTATTGACACCCTATTGGAAACTCAACGTGAGTTGTATCTTATGCAACCTCGAGGTCATATCCATGTTTTTTCTTGGGGGGGGGTAAGGATTATATGGAACTAAAGAAGTGGTCCTTCCAAAGGTCGATCGAAAATCGACAATTAAACATGCACAGGAACGTGCATCAAAAGAAGTTTTCCAAGGGAGGCATAAACTTATTACAGGGGTACTTAGAGCAGGGATGGTCTTGAATAAGGTTAACATGTGATCATTATGTTTGTAAACATTTGTGGCTTAGGAGTGAAAGCCAAAAAAATATCCCTTCGTATTCTTTGTGATTTGTCTAATCTAGATATTCTGCTAATATAGGAAACTATGGGGTGCTTTGAATCTTTTTTTATTTGAACTTGAAAGGATTTTACCTGCTTGGATTTTTGTTGGGATATATGTCTCTACAAGGCTCTCTGGTGGACTTATAATCGGATTTTCTCCTAAATTTAAGCCTACTAACTCCTTCTCCATTACCTTTGTTCTATTCACAGAGCTATTTTGCAAAGAATTGGACCATTTTTTGAAGGTCCTTAATATATATGGCCCATATGATGGGAAGGTAGTATTCTGGGAAATTTTGTTCAGAGCCAACTTCATAATGGATGATAACACAATAATAGAGGAGACCTAAATTTCACGGTCCATAAGTATGAGATATGGGGTTCTTTAGTTCGTGAGGAAAAATTGGCAAGTTTTTTTATTGATAATATGGAGAGGACAAAAAAAACATATTTAACATGATTGATAATATCAAATACTTATGATATAGAAACGCATGGGATTAGAAAGGCTTATAGGGTTTCTGCAATTTTACCCTCGCTTTGTGCTTCTGTCCATCGACCTGGTTCAGCCATGGCTGTCGCAGAAGGGGGGGGGCAASGCCCCTCTTACAGCAAGGTGGCCTCACCTGACCTGGGCAGTGGGTACTAAAAGAGACTGCCTTTCGAACCATCAGCTGAGCTAAGAGATATCTTATGGGTGGCAGAATCCCAGAAGCAAAAGTCCATGGAAATATATCCAGGACCAGACCATGCAAAAGCGGCTCACATCYGGGATTCTGGAAAATGCATCCCATAAGTGCCTACGACCCCTAAATATGTGATAAACACACCTCGAATAGAAGACCAAAAGCAATACATGCAGGATTATGCTCTGGTTGGTAAATTCATGGGCCTTTGGCCCTTGGAAAGGGATTTAGTGAAATGGATTCAACACTGGTGGAAACCCAAAGGACACTATGATTAACAACTAGGCTCCAAAGGCTTCTTTACCATCATTTTTCATAATCTGGAAGATAGAAACAAAATATTCAAGGGAGGCCCATACTTCTACAACTTGGCATGGATTTTCCTGCATTTCTTCCATCAGCTAGAAAAGTGGCCCCTTCTTCCATGAATGGCCCCTCTACTAGAAATTCCTTTGAAGCCCTTCAACATGTCTCGAAGGACAACCTAAACCCCATGACTTCTCCACTTGAAACGACTCCCTCTTTGGACCCCAAAGGAAAATCAACAGATACTCCTCATCAGAATCAAAATCCCATGTCAAATCCCTTTGATACCACTATGTCAATAATCTTAGGAAATGAAATCGAGGACCCTGACATGGACCTTAAAGACCAAGACCTGGAGGGAATCGACCTAGTTCATTTAGAGAAGGCTTACTGGAAAAGAAATTTTATACAATCCCTCTGGACCAGCTGCACAAAGTGCAAAAATGTTTCCTCAAATATTCTATGGGAGGATCATCCAGAGCCAATTCAGGCCTAGGAATTCAACAGGGACCTCTGAAAGATTAGCACAAACCCTCAAACTATGAGAAGAAAAGAGGAAGAAATCCAACACAACAACTCATCCAAGATATAGGCCACTTCCTGGTAAACTCGGGATAGATCTAGCTGATCTCGAACAACTTTCCCCCTATCCAACCCCCACCCTCATCATGAATATTCTCTCATGGAACATCAGGGGTCTCAATGGTCATAACAAGAAATGCATGCTACAGGAAAGGATCATGAAACAACAGCCAGACATTCTCTTTTTACAAGAAACGAAATGTGTCGGAGATGAAGCTCTCCAAATTCTCACAAAATGTTGGAAGCAAGCAAGTGCCATGGAAACCAGAGAGAAAAAAATGGTAGAGGGCCTTTTTATCCCTTGGAACCCTTCCACTATATTCACGAAAGGATTTTTCACCTCCAAGTGGACCATCTCGGCCTCCTATAGGATCACTGAATTGAACAAACTAGGATTTTTAACCAATTTGTATGGCCAGACCACTTAAAGAGAAAAGGCATCCTTTCTCCATCACTTGGAATGGATTTCCAACCACATAYGAAATCACCGCTATATTCTGGGGGGAGATTTCAACATGATACGCGATTTGGAGGAAAAAAGAGGGGGAACGCAAAGATTGGATAGTGATAGCGCTCACTTCCAAGGCATCATTGATAATATAGGCCCTATAGATASAGAGATGACTAATGGGCCCTTTACCTGGTCAAACTAAAGATCTGACTTCCAACAAGTTGCTTTTCGCCTCAATATATTCCTCATTTCTTAACCTTTCATGATGGAAGGCATTACTTGGAATGCCACAGTGGTGGATGCGGCAGGTTCATACCACTGGCCTATTTTGCTTAGGGTTGATATCAATGGAACGTTGGGAAAGAAGCCCTTTTGATTCTAGAAATTCTAACTAACTCACCCAGAATTCCATGCAAACATTGAGAAATGGTGGCAGGAGGTTGGTGTTCCTAACGGCACCCCCATGTATAAATTCCAACAAAATCTAAAAAATATCAACCAACGCCTAAAGATATGAAATAAATCCACCTTTGGGAACATCTTCTAGGCTCCAAATATTCTAGATCAACAAATGCAGACTTTGTAGCAGCAAATTAAAAACTAGGGCCTTATTGAACCACTAAAAGAGCAGGAGGCCAACCTAAACAAGTAGATTGCAGAAAGATGCTTGTAGGAAGAAATATTATGGAGACAGAAATCAAGGATCCAGTGGCTCAAAGATGGGGAGAAAAAATCAAAATTCTTCCATAGATCAATGCTCCAGTTTCGACGCATCAACTACATCTCTCACCTCTCCATGGATCAAGGCACAATCCTCCAAAGGCACGAAGATATAGCATAGGAAATAATCACTTACTATAGGAAGCTCCTCTCATAACCTTCCATGAACTGCACTCAAGCCATCAATATCATCACACAACACATTCCAGAGAGTGTAACCAGAGAACAAAATGTTTCCTTATTGAGGCCAATCACACAGGAAGAGGTGGACCAATCCCTTAAAGATACGCCCGTTGATAAATCTCCAGGGCCTGATGGCTTCATCGCTAATTTATTTTACCATTGTTGGGCCATGATTAGAGAGGAAGTGTGGGAAATCATCGAGGATTTAAGATGGTTCAAACAGGTACTACCAGCTCTCAATGTCACTTTCCTTATTTTAATCCCCAAAGAGGAAAAAATCACTCATCCGAAGCAATTCATCCCTATCGCTCTTTGCAATTTGATTTACAAACTCCTCACGAAGGTCATTTCCAAACGCCTTAAAACCACTCTTCCTTTCATTATCTCCCAAGAAAAATCTGGATATGCGAAGGGAAGGCAGATCTTGGACATCGTTAATTTAGTGCATGAGGTAATTGACTCTCTCCAAACCATCGACTCTCGAAGTATGCTCCTAAAACTCAATCTTTCCAAAGCTTTTGACAAACTCAGCTGGGATTATATGAGAGAAACCCTTCTTGCTTTCGGCTTCGATCAATACATGGTCAACTGGATCATGAACCTCACTTCTTCAGATTTTTTCTCCATCTGGTCAATGGAGTCCCATCAAGGCCCTTCTCCCCTTCTAGAGGCATCATATAGGGTGATCCCCTCTCGCCTTTCAATTTTATCATTATGGTAGAAGGCCTCAGTCGCTCAATCAAATATTTCATTTCCAATCACACCCTATCGTGCCTATCCCTCCATGACATCTCTCCACCCATATTTCTTAGTAAATTCATGGACGACACTCTGATGATGGGGCTCCCCACAGTCCTCGAAGCCACCTGCATTCGATCCATAATCCAAACCTTCTATGAAGCCTATGGAATGGACATCAACAAGGAAAAATCACACATCTTCTTTTTCAACACTCCCCTCTCGGTTCAACTCCACATCACCCAAATCTTGAGCTTCACCCAAAGCTCCCTTCCATCCAAGTATCTCGGTATTCACCTCATTGACAAAGCTATGAGGAACAACTCTTGGGAGGATCTCATGTCCAATCTCAGGAAAAAGATATCCTCCTGGACCTTTTTCTCCCTCAATTTCCTAGGCCGACTAATCTTCCTAGAATATGTCCTTCAAGCTCTTCCCATTTACTCCTTTTTTGCACTTGCAATTCCTAATTTCATACTAACGGCTATAAGAAATCTACAAAAGAAATTCTTATGGCAGGGCACCTAAGAAGGGTGAAAATGGGCTTTGGTCAATTGGATTAAAACTTGTGGGCCTAAGCACGCAGGAGGTCTAGGACTCCAAGACCCGGCCACTATCAACAAGGTCTTAAGCACCAAGAACTAGTGGCATTGGCTAAAGCGTCCCACAGACCTATAAGATCGCTTATGGAGGAAGAAATACACCCCCACCTCTTCTGAGGAGAAATTGATCAGATGGAACAATCACGGTCCAGGATATCTTATTTGGAATGCATCCAAGCAAAACAATGTGGTAATAGTTGATCATGTGTTCTGGGAAATACAGACGGCAACTATGCCTCTTTCTAGAATGACTCTTGGCAACAGATGTCAATTCTAGACCAATATCCCATAGTTGTCGACTTCGAAATCCACATGGAAAGCAAAAGGCTCATTGTGGTGGCTGATTATTGAAAACACAACAACCCAGGTGGAACCTGGTGTAGCTGGAAATCTGCTCATGATGACCTCAATATTCCCCCACAGGTGAACATCCAGACTTGGTTAGAAAAATTCAAAGCTAAAAATATTCCAATCCACCAAGGGAAGGACATCCTCAGATGGGGTCACTCTACGAGTGGGACCTTCAATCTCAAACAATCCTACTATCTCAAAGCAGGACACAACTCTCTCCCAACAGAACTAGTCTGGAATAAAATATGGGGAGCCCGTCTCTGGCCCAAAATCAACACCTTTCTCTGGCTAGTCACTCACTAAAGCATCCTTACATGGGAAAATCTAACTAAAATGGGATTTTTGGGACCTTCCTTGTGTCCTCTCTGCTGCAATGAGGGGGAAACTCAAAATCACCTCCTCAATCTTTGCTCTTTTAGCTCGCAAGTTTGGGATCAATGTGCTATCATCATGAGAGCCTCAGAAAGAAACTGCAATAGTCTCAGGGACACCATTGAGGGATGGAGAGACTCAATCTTCCACTCTCCCATCCTCAACCGTGTTTGTCAACTACTTCCTGGATTCATTCTATGGCAACTATGGAAAGAGAGGAATCRTCACATCTTCAAATCCACTCTCCTTGGATGGCAAGCAATCTAGACTAAAATACAACTTAACATTAAGGAAACCATCAATTTGCACCCCTGGACTGAATCYGACATGATCTGCCCCCCTTAAGAGAAGATCATCCTTAATTCATGGCAGCTCGGGCTCCATTCCTCTCCTCCAAATATCTATCCCARAATTACGGACCATGGAAGTCCTTCCGAGTGGCAGCCTTCATCAAAAGGATTCTTAAAAATCAACGGAGCATCAAAAGGAAACTCGGGCGCAACAAGTTTTGGAGTTACTATTCAGAACTGCAAAGGAGATATCCTTCTTCTGTTAGCGAGAAACATGGGGCACAATACTAATAACGCAATCGAGCTATGGGGTCTTCTCAAAGGCATCCAAACGACCCTATATCAAGGTATCAAGCTTCTCTTTGTGTAAGGGGATTCACAGATCATCATGAACCTCCTATCTCGCATCCTCAACGGTGCAGATCCAGAAAAGGTCTCCCCTAGCTAGAGACTCACCACCATATTGGTTTAGATTAAAACTCTACTTCATCCACACCTCATGATCATTCCTTCCCATGTCCGATGAAAAGTGAATCAAGTGGTCGATAAGTTGGCGAATTTCTGGGTCGACCTGGATGACGGGGACTTATGTTGTAACCTCGACACCTCCCCGGATCACCCTATGGTCAAATCATGCATTTCTCAAGACCTCAGCACAGACCACTCCCCAGATGGGGTGTCATCGAGCAGATAGTGCCTATGGGAAGTTTGGAGGACCACTTATCCATCCTCTCTGGCTACTTAATGCAGATAATTTACTCTTCGCAATTCATTTACCGTGACGTGTACCAGCACCAGCTCCTTCACACAAGCACGGTAATGGCGATGGTATGGGACTACAGTAGGTCTCGTTAGGCGAGGTGGCTCCTTTGGCTATTTATTATGACATTGGGTTATCCCATTTATTACCGTCTTTTGGATTTTGTTTTGCTAATATTTGTCCCTCACTCTCAGTCCCCTCCCCCCTTCGCCCTCCTTGTTTCTTTGCATCACTATGTCCTCCCTCTCCTCATCATCCTCCTGATTCTAAGGCAAAGAGGTAATTCTAAGCGCGATCTAGAATGGTACGATACCTATGGGCATGGATGTCAACGTAACCTTGACCTGTAGCCCTCCTCTTCTCATTCTTCTACCATGGACCTTCCTCCTATGTCCTCCCCTTGGGCTTGCAGGGTCGAATGGTATGTCATTCTAGGAAATTCATTGGGTTTTACACCTGGAGCCATTGAGGACGAGCCATTGAATCCGCAGCCTCCAACATACCTAGTTACTCATTTGACCTCTCCACCTAGATGTTTCACCTCCTCCCCTGAGAATGCGGCCCCTTCACCTTCACCTTCACCTATTTGTGCACTTTGCAAAGAACATGTGGGGCTTCAAAGCGCTATGGAAATTTTACAGGACCTCATTTTTTAGGTTAGGCAAGACTTGGCGGACCTGCTGTTTAGATTCAATTTGTGGACGCGACGCGAGGAGCGCCTTGAGGCGTTGTTGTTGGCTCTCCTCCACAAGACTCCAACTCCAAAGACAGTGGCCCCAGCTTTGGATCCAGCGACAGATGAAGATGGGCAGTCAGCCAAACCAACTCTGGGCTCAACTTGATGGATGGGTTATCAGGTTCTTAGTTTATTTTTTGTCGATGGCATTTTGGTTATCCTCTTTTGAATCAGCCTTGCACGGCTTAATTGTATATAGACATATCACTAGGTATAGAAATTTTGATATGGACTGTGACAGACACTCAGTTTCTAGACATTGTTATTGCTTGACATGTGGCTACATTGGTTTCCCACCTAGGCGATGCAGCCACCACAACACTTGTTTAGGTAGGCAGTTGTATATTTTTTACTGTGACATGTCCTTTTAATATAATCTTTTACTTATAAAAAAATTATGGAGAGAACTAAATTGATTGATGTGGAACCAAATCAAATGAGGCCAAATTGGTTCAACAACAAGAGTGGGGATGAAAGAATTTCAAAAAGATTAAAAATTTTCTTAGTTCATGAATGCATGCTACAAGAAATAGGAGACAATCCCTCCTGGGTGGGATCGATTTGTGGTTCTGACCATTGGACAATTTACCTTGAACTTGGGCATTCGGATGGGAAGCTAAGATCACCATTTAAATATAACTCTGGTTGGGAAGCTATGGAGGAGTTTAAAATTATGGTACATTCAATTTGGAAACCATTTTGGCTGAACAAGGATATGAAAACAAGTGAACACTTTGTAAAACATATTTAGATATTAAAGAATAAGGTCACCATGTGGGCCAATAATCGTAGACTAACAATTGAAAAAGATTTAAAAATATCGGAAATTAAACTTCAAGAGTTGTATTCTCATGTGAAAAAAGAGGGTCTTCAATCTACTATAGATTTGGAGCGATGCAAAATTTTGGAAGCAAAGAAATATTGAATCTTGTTGGAGCAAGATAAATACTGGAGACTCAAGAGTCAATCCCTATGGATTGAAGTGGGTGATCAAAACACAAAATTCTTTCAGAATTTTGACAGACACTAAAATAATTACAACTCAATTTGGGAACTAGAGGATTCCTCTAGGAACAAAAAAAGGGGTTTTGCCAAGATAGCAAATTTGGGGGTGAAACATTTCAAGAAGTTGTTTGTTGAAGATAAACAAGAAAAAATAGGGGAAATGTTGAATCTTATTGCATTGTTTACAAGATTAGTAGATCAAGTAAAAAACATGGATTTCTTTAGAGAGGTATCAAAGGAGGAGTTATGCGAGGTCCTATACATTTTTAAAAAGGATAAGAGTCTTGGGCCAGTGGCTAGACTGTAGAATTTTACCATGATTTATTTTACTATGTGGGGAAGGATCTACTGAGAGTGGTGGAAGAAATCGGATTTTAGGGAAGGCTAAAACATATGATAAATTCTATTGTTTTAGCTATGATTCCAAAGTCAAACAATCCATCCTTTTTGCATGATTTCAAGCCCATCGCGCTCTGCAAATGTATGTATAAAATAATGGCAAAGATCATAGCTATAAGGTTAAAAACTCTGTTATCCAACTTCATTTCTCGAGAATAATTTGGGTTCTTAAAGGGAAGACTCATCCATGAATCAATCGGATCAGCGTAGGAGAAAATCCACGCCATAAAACCTCAAAATAAATATTGGTCAGTCGTAAAAATTGATCTATCAAAAGCATATGATAGGGTCTCCTGGATCTATATATGTCCTTTTATTTTACATATAGGATTTGAGTTGCAGGTTGTAAAGTGGATTATGACATGTGCCACAACATCCTCTTTCGCAATATTGATCAATGGTGTTGGGTCCTCCTTTTTAAAATCTGGTCGAGGTCTTAGACAAGGTTGCCCCATGTATCCATATCTCTTTCTTCTTCTTGTGKAAGGTCTCAATAGGGAAATAGCAGACGTCGGGAGGATGCATACTTTCCATGAAATTAGTTTTGGAAGCATGATTAGGCTCACTCACCTATATATGTTGAAGATGTATTGATTTTTTGTCAATGTRCAGCTACAGATTATCTGATCCTGAAAAATATTTTGGCCCTTTTCAGTGAAGTGACAGGCATTACCATAAAAATGAATAAATATTCTATTTATTTACCATATTAAAAGGATGAATTCAAGACCTTATTTACAAACATGTTTCGTTTTACAATTAAAGAATTGAGGGAAGGGACAAAATATCTAGGATTTACTCTGAAACCAAACAAATATGGATTAGTGGATTGGTCCTAGATTATTTCAAAGGTGGAGAGAAAATTAAAGCATTGGTGTAATCTATGGATTTCTAGAGGAGGTAGACTAACCCTTGTCAAGACTGTTCTGGAGGTGATATCAGTATACTAGCACCTTTTGACCCTTGTACCAAAAGGTTCTCTACAACGAATCAGGAAGATATTTTTCAATTACCTTTGGAAAGGTAATTTGGAATACAAAGGTTCTCATCTAGCAATCTAGAGAAGTTTGTCAAAGTCAAAATTTATGGGTGGATGGGGACTAAAGGAGGGATTGATGTTTGGTCGTGCTTTGGATGCAAAGTCATTGTGGGTTTTCTTAACTCAAGATAGTCTCTAGAGGCAAATACTCATTTCTAATTATATTTCCCCATCCTCTGTGGTTGAATGGATTCGACAAAGGAATAAAGCCTACCCAAATGCTTCAATGCAATGAAGGGCTTTGACCCTTGTTTTCCTGTAACTGGGAACTACCTTGCTTGAAAGGTAGGGAATGGCTCATAAATGTCAATTGGTTTCGATTCTTTTGTTGGGTGTGGGGAGAGGATATTCCTTCTATAAGACTTGATACACTCTTTAAGGATGAAGGGTTACTACACTTTGAATAGATTTGGAAATCCAGAGGCCACATCTATTTGGTCACAAGGATGGTATTCAGTCAAGGACATGGTTTTGGGTACAAATTGGGAACAATCATGGTCTAGTTATATTTCAGAACTCCAAAAGGTGCACATTCATATTTCTGACATTGATGATGAATTGGCTTGGACCACACACCAGTTAGGAGGCCAATACTATGCAAAATATGGCTATCAAGCAATGGTGGATCCAAGTGATGGTAACCTACTATGGTGGTACAAACATTTATGGAATATAACAGGGCCATAGAAAGGCTTGATTTTTTTCTAGTTGCATCTTAAAGGAAGGGTGCTTACCTGGGATCATCTTCAGAAGTCTGGACAATAGGGAACAAGCTATTGATATATATGTAAGGAATTCAAGGAGGCTAATAACCATATTTTTATGGAATTCTCTTATTCCTAACAAGTATGGATTGAAGTAGTTACTCAGCTGGGGGTTCTCAATTTATGGTCAAAGGATAACATACAAGAAAATTTTAAATATTTATTTATAGATGCATCACTTTTTCATGGAAGGTGCTCCATATTATTATTTAACGGGGGTTATGATTGGTTCGAAATGAAAGCCTACTTAAGAAAAAGGTTTATCCTATTATTAAAGTTTCTCAACAATCTCTTGCATTGCTCCAACACTACAAGGTATCTCCAACCCCAAGGACCTCATGGATGATCTTGTGTGAGACAATAAGAAATCAAAATCCCTAGGGATATTTCGATGGGGTGTGTCAGGGACCAAATAATTCTTGTGGTTTGGGCTTCATTTTACATATCATAGAAGCACATTTTTTTCATGGGAAAGTTAATTTGGGTTCGAGATCCAACAATTTGGCTAAATTTTATGCACTATTTTCCTTATTAATACTTGTGTTTAGAAAGGAAGTGACGTAAATTTAAGTCTATGTGGATTCAAAACTATGTATTGATTAGATGATGGATTTTTTGCGGTTAACACACCTGGACTTACTTAATCTTGGATGACGATTGAAAACCATCTCAAAACAGTTCTGAGATATCTAGTTTAAGCACGTTTTCAGAGAATTAAATGTAGATGCAAATTCTCTGCCAAAATAAGTTATATTGATGAATACTAATGTGATTCAGTGGGAGAAATACTTGGAGGGTACTATGATCTCCAGAGTTGAATAAAACTTTTTGTGAGATGTAACCATTAGTTCTTGGGAGCCTGACAATAGGAGGCCTTGGTAAATTTTGTCTCAAAAAGTTATTTTTGTGAAAAAAAATTATGACAACCATAGATATAATACATGTATGCATTGTAGCCCCTTTTGAATGTGTTTTATTTTTCTTAATAGAAAGTATAATTTTTTCAGGGAAAAAAATAATTACTCATGAAGTATCCATATAAACATTATTAAATTCTAAGGATATCTAGAATTTTATATTAATATCTACAACTCGAGTGGGCCTAATAGTTAAGAACATGTGTTTCCTCGTTAGAGGTGACAGGTTCAAATCTAGAGGGGTATAGGGTATGTATACCTCGCTCGACACTGACCTTAAAAGTAGATTATTGATCAATGAGATTTATGTGGTGAGGGTTTTCAGTAATGTTCGGAAAAACCACAATGTTGTTGATGGATTGTCGATGTTTCGGATCCATATCAGGATCCATCTTCAGCAACACTGTGGTTTTTCCGAACATTACTGAAAGTAGATTACTATTATTATATAAAATTTACTCATAAATATAAAAAATATTAATATTTAAAAGCTTTAATAAAATGTTGTGAGGTTGTTTTTATAATCAACAAAGTAGAGCTTGGATCTGGGAGTGTACCCTGCTACCCATTCTGAATTTGTCCCGCAAAACAACATTGTTAAAATTTTAACTAAAACCAAGTTAAAGGTAAAACATCAAACAAATCTAAAACAAGAATCCGTTATTTT